>CM070017.1:424391-554672 GCA_036247105.1 Cirrhinus mrigala | reverse complement strand
GTACTATTGCATTAAAGCATGTAGCTTGAGTCGTAAAGGGACATTCATTTACAAGGCAGAATCAGAATCAAAACTCATGTAATTTGTGCACAGGAGTTTTATTACCTAAGGACTAACACATAACTAATCTAAACAAACAAAACAAACAAACAAACAAACAAACAAACAAACAACAAACAACAAACATGAAATCACTCATACATGGGGGAATGGTCAGTGAAAAGCCATTAGAGATACAAGGAAATGAAGCTATGAAAAGAGTCCGTTAACCACCTGAGTGAAACCATCAGTGCTGTCTACAGCTTATACTAAACCTCTGTTTTGTTTAGCTCAATGTACGATACTTGCATCGCCTTGGTCGTTGAACAAGTGTCCAAATGCAGTCTCAGGTGAAAGTCTTGATGGTTTGGAGCAGTGGTGGTTTTGGAATCGCGATCACGTTCACGTTCTTCCAGGTCCAAAGAGTGATGAACTCCAAAGATGTTCCGACTCGATGGTGACTGGGAGTTTCTTCCCAAAAAGTGAAGAAGAACCAAGAGCTGAGAGGGAACCAGCTGAAGTCCTGTGGTCTTTGGGGAATGGAAAAACAAGGCCGCAAGGCCTGGCACAAGCTTAGGGAAGTTCTGAAGAGTTCTAGCTCATCTTCTTAGGTTCTGAAATAACCACTGACTGACTAAGGCAAGTCACTCATGTGAGACGAGTGAAGAAACTAAAAAGAAAACGCAAAAAACTTCTATATTCAAAAAAGCTCTATGTGTTGGGGCCTGTCGGGCCCACTGGGCACGCCCTGTGCCGGCTCAGGCTCCCCGTGAGTCCTTCCACATGGGCAGCGATTGGAAGATTTTGCAGAAGAGAGAGAGAAGAAGCTTGTGGGATGCATTCAAGGTTTCTGGAAGCAACAGCTCCAGAAGGTACGAAAGCCAATGATGACTTTCACTTTTGGAAGGAAAGTTTACGACTCTTTGTCTGTGAGCATGGTATTTTGCATATGTAACTCGATTGGGTGTTACAAAACTACTAAGGATTTTTAAAACACTAATATGTTGCAAAGGTATAAACATATAATATACACCATCATTCAGATCATCAAAATATGAATTCCAAGCGACCAAACATGGCATAGGTAAGTTATACTACACTAGAGATCTATCATAGCAAAGGTATATAACAGAATACAATGAAAAACACAAAATACAAAGCAGTAATACTATACACAATGACCTGGGCTATGGATAGGTTTGTCTGTGAATGAATAGAAAAGAGTCCATTTTTATAGGCATTGTGTCTTTCCTATGGGCAAATGTAGTGTGCTCTGCTTGCATTCCTTTGGGCAATAAAACCCATGTTATCAGATGGTCGCCTTGGCAACTGAGCCCTTTTGGGGTGTTAGCTGCTTTGGGGGGTTGTCTCCAGAGCTCCAGCATATAGCTGGCTTGTTGGGTTTAAAGATTATTTGTTAAATGTAACAAATAACTGCATGTCTGATTGGTCCAGATGCTACAATACATATGTATTTTTTATATATATATATATATATATATATATATATATATATATATATATATATATATATATATATATATATATATATATATATATATATATATATTTTAACTTAATCAAAATAATCCAATTGCAGCTTGATTGAGATTACTTGGATTGCACAATGAAAAAACATGATTTGAGACATGATCTGTTAACTATTTCCCACTAGGGGGGAGCGCCACTCTTTGAAAAGATGAAAAGACAAAGAAAAGAAAAGCATCGGGTGGAATTTTCAAACCCAAACATAAGAGATAACTCGAAGATGGACGTCAGGCTTGAAATCGACACTTCAGAAATCATGGACATTTTCTTCAAAAACTATACAAGGACTCCCTCATCCTGACATTGAAAAGAAACAAGTTCTTTCAACCATGAAGAGGATTGTAGATGGTCTTACAGTGAACCATGAGCTGGAGTACAATGGTAATTGCACAAGTTTTTGCTTGCCCTAATAGCAACAGACTCCGTGGGTGGATGTTTGTCAGCTGTACTGTCAGACTCTGTTCAGCCATTCACCTAGAATATGACCCGCTTCTGGACCGTGCAATTACAGTTAGCGGACACATTATGGACACTGCATGGATTCGCAATCCAAACACGCTTTTTTAATATTTATTTTTACCGGCGCCATCTCAGAAATCCTCCTCAGAGTGGAGAAGCTGTGGCCGGCTTTATGCTTTATTGTACAGTTGCCAGTAACATTAACGTTAATAAAGTAGTTAATGCTTTGTTAGCGTTTTTCATTCTGAAATTGCATTGTGGAGTGTCCTATTAAGGGTAATGTTAGCTCTTTAACATTCTTAACATTATCATAGATTAGAGTAATAACAGGCCTATTTGGATGCGATCTCCTTCTTTTTGTGGTAAGGGATAGTTTGTATGGATATATGGATTTGAATCCAGTCCTGAGCGTATACCCTGATAGCACACGTACATCTCGGAGACGTCTATTTGACGTCTGCATTTACATCTGCAAGACATAGTTTGCTCATCTGCAATACGTCTATTGGACGTTTTCCATCAGATGTCAAAAAGTCTATTAGATGTCTTTAGTTTAGTTTAGTATGTCTTATACTGACAACAATCCACACTTCAGCTTTTAACGTGTAATAAATGTTTAATGTCAAAACATTCATGAAATTTGAAAGTGCTCTTGCGTGATTACAGGTACTTTGAGAAAAACAACACAGATACTTGGTACTTATTTCAATGCTTTTGTCTCACTCTTGTCCTAAGTAGGGGTTGGCGATATGCCAAAAACAAAAATGTCACTTTTTTTTTTTTCTTTTTTTTTTAGAAATATTACGATTCACAATTTTATTCTTTGTCATGTTGGTTTTACTATTTTGCAATTTCCTTTTTTTAAAAATCAAAACAAAACAAAACAAACACAACTAATCTTTTCAAGGTAACAAAATTTTGTATTAAAAAAAGAGCGGCAGATATTTAGGCCACAGTGAGTGAAGATAAAAATCTTTGTCATTATTTTATCTATGTTGTTAAAAAAGAACAAAGATACACATTACAAATTAACATAATACAAATAAAACAAACAGTGCTTTATTTTTCAGGTACAGTAGGTGCATTTAGCAGTAGCATTTGAGAAATTGAATTAAGAAATATAAGAAGTTAAACACTATACTTATACATTATATACATCAATTGTACATTGATTCTTATTAAAGCAACTCTATTAAGGTTCTTCAGTTAAGAGCAGTGAGTGATTTGTCTCTTTGAGCTTTGTTGTTGTTTTTAAATAGTTTACCCAAAAAAAAAATGAAAATTCTGTAATCTGTCTGTCAATTCTGTCTGCCAATAGTTTTATTTTTATATCATCATTTGCTCACTCTCAGGTTGTTTTAAAGCTGAATGAGTTTCTTTTCTCTGTTGATTTTTCTTGTTTGCTGTTTTTTTTCTATTTGATCATTTCTATTATTAAATTCAATGGGGACCAGCTACTGTTTGTTTACCCACATTCTTCAAAATAGCAACGTGACAGAATCACAGAAGTATTTAGCCAGAGGTGCACTGCACTAACAACAAAATGGACAAGTTTATAATCTAATTCATAAATATTAAACCTTTTTAACAATATTAAAACTACATACTGAGTGACTGATACCATATCTTTGTCATGGAAAACACTTGTTGGGTCATATTGAGTTCACAGTTTTAATGTAGGCTGTGTGTTTATTTACCTCAGAGTTTAAAAATAAAGTTAAACAATCTATTGTTGCTTTCAGTATGGCTAAATGTCACGCAATATGATATACTCTTAAAATTGAATAAAGCACATAATCAGTACCTTAGATTAATTGTCATAGTTTGTATGTTGTTGTTAAAGCCTCGACGTTGTAAAAAATAAAACCGGTTCAAAAATAGAAAATAGCTAGTTAGGACAAAAACTCTGATTAACATGGAAAAAACAGCTTCCTTTTAATCTCACATTGCGGTGGCGCGTGTAGTTATGACACTGTGTTACATTTGCAGAAATCACATTCTTTCTGGTCAAAATGAGCCTAAAATGCAAAATAATAAGCCTGATTAGGGATAGAAAAGATCCATTTCCAAAAGCATAAACATAAAATCTGTAATTCCTAAAGTAGTAGTTATTGTACTCACAGCTTTGCTAAATACAGTTTGAAAATAACACATTTGTTAAATGCAGTTCCCCTTCAGTCGTTTCACTACGACGTTACATATGGGAACTCGCCTGAGTGACCAATCACCTCTGAGCTTTATAGAAAAGGCCAATGAAATTGGCGAGTGGAACTTGCACGCAACGCCACTCCCCCGTACATACGGGTATAGAAGATGGCGGCGTGCATCCACTCATTCAGGTTTTTGCTGAGGAGCCTCACCGCGACGAGCTGAATTATCCTGCAGAGTACGCTCTCTCTAAACCAGCGCATCATCACTACGGTTTTTCTTTTCAAGATCCTGCGAGCCGGCTGCCGACAGAAGGAACGTACCGGCTTCTTCACATCCCAGCGAGCTCCTGACCGCACGGATTGTGCCGCGTCCTCCCTGGGCGAACCGGGATCTAAAAGAGCAATTTTCCTTATGGTCGTTGAGAGGCATTTCCCGGTATGTCTTTCCGACCGTGCGTTTCTGGGTGCGGTAGTTTCCTTAACTCCATTGACGGTCACGATCGCTGTCTCTCGTGCCTGGGCCTAGTGCACGCCGAGGCGGCGTTCGTGGATGGTTCATGCGCTCATTGTGAGCACATGTCCATGGCTACGTTGAGGTCCCGCCTCTCGTTCGTGAGACGGCTCCCCTCGTCGTCTTCCCGTGGCAGCTCGTCAAGCCGTAAAGGTTTTACGGCTGCTACGGCGAGGCGCTTGGGGGACCTCCAGGTGACGGTGCAGAACGTTCCGCTCCACCGCGTAGTCCTGTGGTGATGCCCAAACAGACTGCTCCCCCACCCAAAAGCGGGCCCAGCTTCTCTTTTGGAGCTCCCCAGGAGGAAAAGATGTCTATCTCAGCATCAGAGGGGGAACAGTCGGCAGATGAGGCGGACGTTTCGGCGGGACGGCGCCCCGCTGCGGTCGCTGCTCCTCCGGGCCGCCACGGGGGGGATCGGGCTGGAGGTTCCCAAGGTGCCTCCGCCCGATCCCTCGAGGCTGAATGATTGGTTTCTGGGGACGAGGTCTCCGGCACCGCTGGAGTCGATTTGGAGTCGATTCGGCGAGGCCCAGATAGATCTGTTTGCCTCCCCAGAATCCTCCCATTGCCAGCTCTATTACTCCCTCAATGAGGCTCCCCTCGGCAGGGACGCACTGGCACACAGCTGGCCTCCGGGGCCCAAGTACGCCTTTCCCCCAGTAAGCCTCCGTGCACAGACCCTGTGGTTCTGCTGGTTGCGCCGTACTGGCCCACCCGGACCTGGTTTGTCGACCTCACGCTCCTCGCGGCAGCCCCTCCCTGGAAGATCCCCCTGAGGAAGGACCTTCTTTCTCAGGGGCTGGGCACAATCTGGCACCCGCGTCCCGATCTCTGGAACCTGCACGTGTGGCTTCTGGACAGGACACGGTAGACCTCTCCGGCCTTCCACAGGCCGTGATAGAAACTATCACTCAGTCTAGAGCTCCCTCTACAAGGCAGGCCTACGCACTGAGGTGGGGTCTCTTCGTTGACTGGTGTGCCTCCCGTGGTGAGGACCCACAGAGATGCCCGATTGCAGTGGTGCTTTCCTTTCTGCAAGAGAAGTTGGAGCGCAGGCTGTCCCCTTCAACTCTCAAAGTGTATGTTGCTGCCATTGCAGCGTATCACGATGCAGTCGATGGAGCATCCATTGGGAAGCATCAACTGATCGTGAGGTTCCTCTGAGGTGCGAGAAGGGTTAATCCCCTAGACTGCACCTCGTACCCTCTTGGGATCTCTCCGTCGCCCTTCAGGGCCTGTGGGGACCTCCCTTCGAGCCGCTGGTTTCAGTCGAGCTTAAATTTCTGTCGCTTAAGACGGCGCTCCTGACCGCCCTCGCCTCCATCAAGAGGGTTGGGGACCTACAAGCCTTCTCTGTCAACGAAGCGTGCCTGGAGTTCGGGCCGGCTGATTCTCATGTTGTTCTGAGACCCCGGCCCGGCTATGTGCCCAAGGTTCCCACCACACCCTTTTGGGATCAGGTGGTGAACCTGCAAGCGCTGCCCCCAGAGGAGGCAGACCCAGCCTTAGCGTTGCTATGTCCCGTTCGCGCTTTGCGAATATACGTGGACCGCACCCGGAGCTTCAGACGCTCCGAGCAGCTCTTTATTTGCTTGGGAGGACAGCAGAAGGGAAATGCTGTCTCCAAGCAGAGGTTGGCCCATTGGGTGGTAGATGCCATTTCCCTGTCGTATGAAGGCCAGGGAGAGCCGTGCCACCTAGGAGTTCGAGCTCACTCCACTCGGAGTGTTGCCTCCGAGACATCTGCAGAGCTGCGGGCTGGGCGACACCTAACACCTTCGCGAGATTTTATAATCTCTGCGTTGAGCCCACGTCCTCCCGTGTGTTAAGGTAAACATCAGGTAATTTGCGGGAGGCCAGCAGGTGTCAGCTTGCTGCGCCATTTCCCACGGGATCCGTGCCCATCTCCCAGAATGTTCCCTCCGGTGAACCCTGGGTCCTCCATGCCCCGCAGTCAGGACTAGATGCGGAGTAGTCCGCGACTGTGCTCCGACTGGGTCTCCTTCGCCCAGAAGGTGGTGGCAACATGTCTCAGTATTTTTCCACAGTCAGCCAGTAGGCTGTTTTCCCAGGTCACTATAACTAAGACTAGTTATATTAAATTTTCCTATCCCACATGCCTAAACCACATGTGCTCCGCCCCCCCAACCCATGCTTCAGTACAACTGGCACCCCTGTGGGGCCCCCTCTATTGGCCCCTAGGGTGTTGGGAAGGTTACGTATTGACTCCTCTGCTGACACGTCCGCCTGTCAGCACTTGGTCTCTTGCGTAACGCGGCCTTAGGGTTGTGCCCTTTTCCATGGGTCTGTTCCCATATGTAACGTCGTAGTGAAACGACTGAAAGGGAACATCTAGGTTACGTTACATCCCCTTGCCACAACCCTAGGCTGCGGCTCGGCTCCTCAGCAAAAACCTGAATGAGTGGATGCACGCCGCCATCTTCTATACCTGTATGTACGGGGGAGTGGCGTTGCGTGCAAGTTCCACTCGCCAATTTCATTGGCCTTTTCTATAAAGCTCAGAGGTGATTGGTCACTCAGGCGAGTTCCCATATGTAACGTCGTAGTGAAACGACTGAAGGGAACGAGGGTTACATACGTAACCTAGACGTTTTATTCGTCATATATTTTCATATTTATTGTTTCATTTTGTTTTTCTAAAGCCATAATCTGGTTATAATACAACTGTTTTGATATGTTTGCTATTTGCAATAGTTACTATTTACTATTGTATTAAAAAAACTACGGTAAGCTTGATTCTCAGACATCACTGTAATTATCAGTTATGATATTAATATATGGAACCCACAACAATTAAAAAAAAAAAAAAAAAAAAAAAAAATTGTCCCTGTTTTTTAATTTGTAGATAATCACAAGTGAGATTTTAGTGTTATTTTGCCCACTGAACTTGGAAATTTCCCCGGTTTTCATTTCAGAAATCTTAAAAAAAGAATTAAGAAAAAATCTTAAGAAAATTTTGAAAGGGTTTAATCTTGTAAATAGTTGTATTAAAAGATATGGAAACTGCAGTTATTGGTGGAGGTTTATGATGACAAGCTGTTTATGTTTGTTGTTAGTTTTAGTCAAGTCAAGTCAAGTCACCTTTATTTATATACCGCCTTTAACAATACAGAATTGTGAAAAGGCGGCTGTACAGTATTAAATAGGAAACAGTACATCAACAATGCCAAAGGCAACAGTAAACACTCACATTTTAGGTAAAGGTAGTTAATCAAAAACAATAAAATAAAATGCAATATCGTGTTAAGAGAAAGTGTCCCCAACTAAGCAAGCCAGAGGCGACAGCGGCAAGGAACCAAAACTCCATCGGTGACAAATGGAGAAAAAAAACCTTGGGAGAAACCAGGCTCAGTCGGGGGGCCAGTTCTCCTCTGGCCAAAGTTCCTGTGGTCTTGTGCCGACAGCCGTCTAGGTGACGAGGTCTTCACTGTGGATCCGTCTCTGGGGCTCATCTAGTTGATGTGGACTCCGCTGACATTCAGGGCTGTAGAGGTCGTCTCTAGGTGCTGATCCACCATCTGGGCTGGGTTCGGACTGGATCCGGGGGACTGCAGTGACCATCTGATCTGGTGGTTAATGTGACCTCGGAATAAGAGAGAAACAGACTAATATTTGCGTACATGCCATTCTTCTTTTAGTGCAGTTATGTAAAAAATAAGTTGCTGCATGTTAAACAAACACTATAGAATAACCAAGACTTGTCTCTCATATAGTTTTGAATGGGGAAAGATGCAACGCTCATTATGGCCACGAAGCTCTGCCTTCTTAATGAAAGAGCCAATCGTTGGCTAGTAAAGTCAGCACTTCACTGCAGCTGCCGTTAGAAGTCCCGGTTGCTATAGAAACAGTCAGTGTTCAGAAATGTGTGCTCAGTACTGCGCGTGCGCATTGACTGATCTCGCCTGAAAAAATATGCTTTTTAATGCTATTGGAGCATGAGGAACAATATTTATGAGGCAGTTTGTTGTCAGATTTCATTGGTGGTAGGCGCTGCACTTGCTCATAGACTGATGTTAAACAATGATTAATGATATTTGAGACTATGTCATTTGTAATTGTTGTTTCAGTTATACGAGTATTACAAGGTTTTTGTGCTGCCAAGTGTGCAGTTAGTTAAAATAAAAGGGGTGTGACTTTGTGAGTAGAAGTGTGTTTCAGGTGTGTGAAAGTTAAGGTAATGAGCTTTGAGTGATTTGATTAGTTAGTCAAAGACGAATTGGTGGTGATGTCGTCCATTTTACCTGATTGGAGTTAAGTGTGCACAGCAACAGTGTACAAGGTAAAAATACTGTGTTTTTTTGCGAGTAGGTGTATTTGTTGATATAGTGATATTATAGTGAGATGCTTGTTATTTAATTATATGTCTTATGCTGTTTCAGGAAGAATGGCTTTTAGAAGTCCTTAAAAAATTCCACATGTGGAAGGTTAAGAATTTGTTAAAACAAGACCAGTTTTGCTTACTCCCGGTAAGTATTGTATATTGTGTTAAACAAATTGCTTTGTTTTTTAATGGTGATACAAGAGCATGTACTTGGAAATCTTCTGTTTTGTGTAGTATTCAGTTTTGGATGAGGGCGTCAGCAAACAAGAAGTGCACCAGGAGCTAACAGAGCTGGGAGTGAAGGTCATGAGGAAATTTGCTGGGCTGGATGCTGGAAAAAAATATCTACATAAAGAGTTGGTTGAAATGCACAGAAAGTTGGAAGGAGAGCTAGAAGTAACAAAGGCTGCACTGAGTTTTGCAAAAAATTGTGTAAAGATGCTTTGTATTTATTATTTCTTTTTTTTTTGATGCTGTGAATTTTATAATTGTTTTATTGCTGTAATGTGTGATTTTACTATATATACAAATGAGATGTATGTAAAGTTGTTAAATGAACTTTCCTGAAATTACAGAGAATTTGTGACTTGAGGATGGTGCTGAAACTGAGAATCAAACAACAGGCAAGAGTGTTGAGTCAGTGGAAGAAGAGGTGGATGAAGCTGAATAGAACAGAAATAAACAGAAATCTGTTCTATACCAGTGGTTCTCAAACTAGGGGCTGCAGCCACCTGGGGGCCAACAGATGGCGCTAGGGGGCCACATAGAAATTCTAGAATCTAGATTAGAAATTTAAAAAAAAAAAAAAAAAAAAAATGTATCTGCATGTACATCAGGATTGTCAACCAATGTAAACTAAGATGCATTTAGAGAAAAAAAAAAAAAAAGATGACGCATTTAGAGAAAAAAATGAAACCGTGTAAATTTGACGACTGGTACATAAAATATGGCTTTATGGAATATAGTGACGGCAGACCACAGTGCACACTGTGCTTGAAGATTTTATCCGTTGAAGTGCTGAAACCATGTAAACTCAACCAACATCTCAAAACAATTCATCCGGAGCATACAAATAAAAGTAAGGATTTTTTCCAGAGACAAAAAGAAGAATTTTTCCTTGCAGAAAAAAAAGATTGCCGAATAAAAATCAGATTGCCGTTTAAATTGCAAATCAAACTGTTCAGCCACTGTCATTTTAGTACATCAAAATGTAAAAAAAAAAAAAGTTTAATGCACTTTTTTACAAAGTATATGTAAATGTAACTTTTCAGTATTCATTTTCTACTATGGGCATTACAAATTACTGTTCAGTATTCATGACATTTTTTTGGGGGGTCCTTTTTCCATTTTTCTTTGACAGGACAGTGGAGATGAGACAGGAAGTGAGTGTGAGAGAGGGGGTTGGGATCGGGAAAGGTTCACAAGGCAGGATTCAAACTCAGGGCACCACAGGCCCAACTGCACCATATGTTGGCACACTGCCCACAAGGCTATTGGCATGACAGTACTCAATACTTTTGTTGCACTTTTCAGACAGTGTTATTTTTAACTGTCAAAACTGTTTTTAATACAATTTTTATGAAATGTTCTTAACATCAGAGAAATAAGACTACAGATTGATGTTCTGCCATTGTACAAGTTTATTTGTTTTTGGTACATCTAAAATTTAAGTAAAATTGTAAGTTTAAGGATGTTTTGCATCTTGACTTTCCTTTTGGGGGGGGGGCCCTCCTGAAAAAGTTTGAGAACCACTGTTCTTTACATATTGTAAGTGTTGTATACATTTTGTAAATAGGGGATAGTTTTTCAAAAAAGTAAAAAAAAAAGTAGATGTAAATGTTGAGATTAGTGGTCGACTGGTATATCGCCAAGGCTTATATATCGGCTGATATTTGGCACTTTTCAAATGTCAGTGTTGGCCGTTAAGTTTTTCTGTTTGGCCGATATATTTGAGACTTTTATTTTGACAGCGGTAGGAACAGCAGCATCTGCACACACAGTGCTCACATTTTCGTTTATTTTTTTATTGGAAAATACTTAAGTCAAGGAACATCCACCATATATCCACCATAAATAATATGAATAAATCAACATAAATACTAATTATTATACTTACAACAAAATTGCAACAATAAAGGGGAAAAACACAAGGGGAATATATAGTATCAATAGAAGTACAAAAAGACATCAAATAAAAATACAGTAAAAATGTTCAATTAATTAAAGCTCTGAAACATTTTCACAAACTCACAAGGAAATAAATTAAAGGAGGGCTTACATTTTTTTCCATTCCATATTTACCCAACAATAGTTGACAACATCTGAAAAAAGAGCTTTTGAGTCACACTTAAAAAAAAAAAAATAAAAAAGATATCTTGCAAAACAAATGGAGAAATTGTTTCCATTTTTACTGATATCCAGCTATAAACAACAAACCAGAATTCAGAAGTAACCTCACAGTAAAAGAATAAGTGATAAAGTGTTTCAGGAAAAGAACAAAAACCACACAGGTCCACCTCAAAATTAAATCTTTTCTGTATAAAATTGCTAAAAGGATAAATCCTAAACATTTCTTAGAAAATAGCACTGGTAATTTCAGTGATAATATGCTTAAACTGTTTATAAAGTTTTTTACACTTACTATCGAAGTGATCTGCATTACATATTTTTAAAGAAAGAAGAGAAACTACAGGCCTACATAATGGATGAAAAAACTGCTTTGGATTATTCTTAACAAACCAGTGGGTATAGCGTTGCATACTTTATCATTGTTAAGTAACATCCTTCCAGGAGAACAAATGGCTTTAACAGTCTTTAATGAAGAGAACATATTAGATACACTTAGGAAAACATAACAAACGACAAGTAATAAAGTGTACCAGACAAAACAGAACTGAACTGAACAGGCAGGGATATAAATACAAAGGATAATTTGAAACACAGGTGTATGGAATAAAGTAATCAAACTAAACAAGAACAGGAAATGACCAAATAAGGAAACACAGGAACAAAGACAGGGAAAACACAAGACAAAACAAGTCTACAAGTCTCACTTTTAAACAAAGACTTACTGCTAATAACTATGGCCCTATTGTTCCAAAGAGTGGAGATGTGAGGGGAGAAAGTTAGGGCTAAATATTTTCCAAAAAAAAAGCAGTACTTGTTCATGAAAATTAGAATCCTTAAAAGGAATTTTAGAAAGATCAAGATCACATATTAAGACAAATTTAAGGTCACCATTATTTTTGAATATATGATTAGGAATATGGCACTATATTGAGTAAGGCTTTGCTATGCATCATTTTATTCTGAATGTACCAAGAAGAGATTCAAAGTCAATGGATTTTAAATCTCCTTGTTCATACTCTTTAACCAAATGGAATTTATGTAAATAACGTGTTTAATTCTTCCACATAAATTTAAACAATACTGAAATCACAGATTGAACAGGATTCCCACAGGTCCTTAAAAAGTCTTAAATTTAGTTGTATCAAATTTAAGGTCATAAAAAGTCTTAAATTGTACAAGAAAGTCTTAATTATGATTAAGAAGTCTTAAATTTTAGGCACGGGAAGACCAGAATTGCAATACAGCTTAGTTGGATGATTAAACTTCAAAAGGCTATGATTTTGTTAAATAAACACGAGTGCTGCACGTTCAAAGTCCAGTGTTGAGCTGCTTTGTGTACTGCCCTTACCGGGGAAACACATGTCTGCAGTTCCAAATGCGCCATCTGCTGGCTGAGATTGAATGTGCATTTTCAATGAGCCTGTTGTTTTGAGTAGTGTATTCTTACAATACAGGAGGCTGTAGTTTCAAGACCGCATTTCTAAGATTATGTAGTTTTTTTTGTTCGTTTGCTCTATTTATTTATTTGTCAAATGTATGCATTACCAGCTCATACTATTTATAGCACTTGCTATTCAATTCTGTATATTATTAATTTTAAGGAAATACTGTATGTAGTTGTTTAAATGTATACACTTAATTATTGTCCTAACCAACTCCTAACCCTTAACTTAGTCCTGTGTAACCCTCTTGAAATATTTAACCTAATTTATTTCAATGTATTCTAGACTGCAGTTCATTAGCCGCAGCGCTTCATGTCTACTGTGTGACCCATTTAACAAAGTGCAGAAAACAATAAAACAATTGCCGTACAAATTAGTGTTTATTAGTACTTTAATACATTTAAAATAATTTGAATACAAATAGTATTTTATAACATCCAGCAGCAAATTCAACTGTTTTTTCAAAGCTAAATGGAGATTGCTGACACCCCCTCAAATACTCAAGTTTATGCCAGCTTTTACATTAATATTTCCATGGATCTAGTCTTTGCGTCTGTTTGATGCTTCTTTGTTGGAATGGAATTGCTAGATGGCACTGTCCCAAAAAATAGGGTCCTAGAAGAAGAATAAGAGAATAAAATAAGTCTCCAAGCCTGAAATAAATCAGGGTGTTCTCACTCTCAACTCATCACATATTGATGTTTGGTCAGGATTCCTCTGTATCACTGTTTAAAGCTCAGGTTACCCCTTTAGCATAATTTTTTTTTGACATACAAGGTACTTTGTTGCTTTCAGTTGTTAGCCTTATGCGTCAGTTGCACAAGGCATGCAATTTCAAAGTATGAATTTAAAGAAAAAGGAAGAAATAATTTAAAGTGTATTAATATTCATACTTTCTTAGATATGAGAGCACTAAACCCCACTCCTGCCCTGAACCTACCATCATTTCAACAATGTAAAATACTAAACCGGCAAAATCACAGGCATGTATTGTGTAAGTATTTTCTTTACAGCAGCATTTGCTGAGGGTGGATGTCAGGCTTGCGAAGACATGCCCTTGAGCACGCTCCACTCGAGAGCCACGTTCTCACTTTAACTGCTTCCCACTCCGGTCCTTCTACTTCTGGGTACAAGGCCGCAGCGATGTGTGTTGAAGAAGAGGGAGGGGAAATGAGTGATGTTTCGCCGGGTACCACCCCACAAATCGTTCACCCTGTGTGCTCACTTGACGAGCTTATGGATGATTTTGACAGTTCGTCTCAGTACAGACTGGATCTTTTGTTCAGAGCTCCTGCTGGGGAGGAGGAGATTTCTGCAGTATCAGAAGGAGGGCATGAGCCATCTGAAGCTGACGCCTCTTCTGAACTCACCTCTTCGGCGGCTGAGTTTCAGTTGGTAGCGGACGCTGAAATGGCTGCCGTGCTTCAACGGGCAGCCAAGGAGATCAGGCTGGGGTGGGTTGCCCTGCCACTCTCTTCTTAAGTGTTCTGGATCCAGACTGAAGCTTGTGAATTCCTAGTTACCACGGGATGTCAATCCCATGGCAGAAACAGATAACAAATAGGAACATAATTAGCGTAGCTGCTGTTCAACCAGAGCCAAAAGATTAATAATGTGCATTTGATCACACATAACGGCAGTAAAAGTTTATGAGATGCATTATTTGAATGCTTGGCTAAAAAGATAAGTCTTTAATCTAGATCAGTGGTTCTCAACCTTTTTTGGATCAGCACCCCCCTAGCCATTATCCAGGTCCCTCAACGGCCCCATCAAATAAGACATAGTCTAATAGTCCTCATTGAATATTAAAGCTGATTATTATTATTTTGTGTTTATAATAAGGTCTGTTAATATATTTACAGTAATTCATGTATGGGGTCATTGTGATTTTTTTAAGAAATTACTTTAATTCAAGGATGCATTGAATTGCATTTGAAAAAAAGACAGTGAAGTACATTTGTACAGTAAATTATTTTTAAAAAAATTTAATAACATTAATTTGAGTTTAGAGTTTTTAAGCATGTTGGTGATTATCATTGCTACAGCTTTAGTGTTGTAGCAATGCTGATATACCTTGTTGCCCCAAATTTAAAATGACTAAATAAAAATTCTTGTTTAGAACATTTCCACATGGACATTTTTACAAAAGAGATTTTAGTTTGCTCTTCCATTCTTGGAAATCTTGAATGTCCTTTTGACTGCTGTGATATGTTTGGATGTTTTCAATTAGCATTCTGTGAAATATAATAACATTTATCCCTTAGTTTTAGAAAATTACCTGTTTTTTGAGAGTATATTGAATTCCCTTTTTTTTTCTGGCATAGTGGACATGGTTATTTTGGTGGGTAAATACCACATTTACATATGAAAATGGAAGAAATGTAAAGCACTATATTTTACTATATTTCATACATTTTGTGAGAATATTTCAAAGTTTGCATACAAATAGTTTAAAGAAAACTTGGTACAATCCTATTTCTAGAAAAGAAATGGTATGTTTTGTAAAATTATAAAATCTTTGATTTGTTAATTCTATTTAACTTGAAACAGTTCACAGAAAGAAGGAAAATGGGTAATAGGTGAGGTTATCATGTTTGGGTGTAAAAGGAGCTTATCAGTCTTTGCAAGCAAAGCTGGATCATGGTTCAAAATGTGTTTATATTAACAAAATAAAATTAAGTTGGCCAGTGAAAACATTGGATTTTTTTTTCTTTGTACTTCAGTCAGTTAAATAAAGATTAAGGAGAACAAACTAAATATTCTTGGTTTTATGGCATTTCACAAAACCTCCCAACTTTTCTGGAATTGGGGTCGTAGAAAGATGGGAAAAATATGCTCCTCATTTTCAAAATAGATACTATTTTAGTGCTGTCCTGATTTATATATTTGTTATAGTCAGCATGATTTCTGAAAGATCAAGTGACACTGAAAGCTGGAGTAATGAAGCTTGGGAGGAATGAGAGGAAATCACATTTTAAAATATGTTCAAATAGAAAGTTTTTTTCGGCAGCTGCGCTACACAAAGTCAAGCGAACACTGAAGTAAAAAGTTGTTGCTAAGGAAATTACACACCGTCTAGTCTAGAAGTGGGAGTATTGGTGTAAACTAGCAGCGAACGGCACAACACATACATCCCTTAGTAATCAGTCGTTCAGTAACTGACCGAGAACGCTACAGTAAACGGATGCCGCGTTCTATCGACAAGCTAACAAATGGAAAGTGCGCTTTGATGCATCCAGTGTAGAGTCGGCGTTAGGATGTCGCAGACCATTTTCTTTTGCAAGTTTCAGCTCATACAACTTTGGTATAATTTCGTCTTAACCAAACCCCCCCCCAAGAACAGCTCAGCGCCCCCCTTTCAGAAATATTGCTTCCATGCTCTCCGAACGCCCCCGTTGAGAAACACTAATCTAGATTTAACCCTCTGGGGTCTGAGGGTGTTTTGGGGCTCTGGTTTAGTTTGAACAGCAGCTACGCTAATTATGTTCCTATTTGTTCTCTGTTTCTGCCATGGGACTGACATCCCGTGGTAACTAGGAATTCACAAGCTTCAGTCTGAGTCAAGAGATGATGCCAACCAGTGTTGGGGGTAACGCATTACAAGTAACGCCAGTTACGTAATAATATTATTTTTTCCAAGTAACTACTAAAGTAATGCATTACTTCTGAATTTCTAAGAAAATATCTGAGTTACTTTTGCAAATGAGTAACGCAAGTTACTTTTTTCCCCATTCATTGATTGACAAGTCTCCTGTCGGGAAATTGGGAGTAAATGTGATGTTACTGTATCTAGACTAAATGTGAACATAAAAAACAGATTCAGTATTCCTCAAAATGAAAGAAAACAGTGAAATGCAAACTCAGAATATGACGCAACTGTGCAATAATAAAATATGTTAAAACAAATATCCTTTATGTATTTAATCCCATTTTATTAACCAATGTCTTTGCTGCTGACCTTTGATGATGCAATTCAACCATACTAATAAGCAAAAATGACTTTAGATTAACTAACATTTGTGCTTCATTTTTTTTTTATAGCTGAAGAGTGATCTCCTGCATAAATGAACATTTCTTTCAGCCTGAGGTGAATTCATTTCACTTTTGGTGTAAAAGGACTTTTACATTAGAATTGTTTTATATTAAAAACAAAGAAGCAAGCCCTGCCCAGATTTAAAAAGTAACGCAAAAGTAACGTAACACATTACTTTCCATAAAAAGTAACTAAGTAATGCAATTAGTTACTTTTTCAGGGAGTAACGCAAAATTGTAATGCATTACTTTTAAAAGTAACTTTCCCCAACACTGATGCCAACCCCTCTGAGGACTTCAGATGATGCCAACCCTCCCAGCTGGCACATGACCGACCTTCAACGTTGAAATTTGTTTGAAATAAGGTCAGTTGTTGTTTCAACATTGAAACAATGTTGAAATTACGTTGAATGGTAAACGGTTGAAGCCCAGTCAACTTATGACCGAAATTCAACGTTGAAATATGGTTGAAGTAATGTCAGTTGTTGTTTCAGCGTTGAAACAACGTTGATATTACGTTGAATGCAAAACAGTTAAAGCCCAATCAACGCAAGACCAAAATTCAATATTAAAATATAGCTGAAGTAACATCAGTTGATGTTTTAGTGAAACAATACCTTAAAATGTAAAATGGTTGAAATAGATTTAAAAATCACGTATAAATCAATGCTGAAATGAGCTTGTATACCTTCAAAAACAAGTGTTTAACTTAAATAATAATAATAATAATAATAATAATAATACAATAATAATGAAATAATGTTTAATACTAAATGATGTGCTATGCTGCTATAAGATCTGTATGTTGAATCATGTCTTCAAAATTTCTGCCTTTTAAATTATTATTATGATCATTATTATTTCATGAAACCTATTCTAAAATATAAATGTACATGTTAAAATATAATTATTATCATTAACAACAATACAACTAGCTACCATGGTGAAATAATTCCTACTGGCTGTTTTACCTTACTGCTTTGATCATGATTGGTTAATGTGGCTGTCATCCAGAACACTAGCTAGTGAAACTGTACGCGCCTTTTCAAGTTTGAAAATACGACCGTTACGTCGTCTTTGTGAGTGAGGCTTTGAGCTGCTCAGAGACTGAATGGGAGCTGCTGCTCACTGAAAAGATTTGGTCCGTCGAATTATTTTATATTTGCATGTTTAATTTTTATTTTGAGCGATCTGAAACGCAGAGAACAAAAACCGCAACACAGAGGAAGTAGATGTGATCTCCGAGGTCCTGCAAACATACAGTACTTGCTAAATCAGGTAAGAAAATAAATGTTTATTACTACCTTTCAAAAATAGTACAAGAGTTTACAAATGGGTAAAGGACATATAACCTGCAGAAGTTAAATAGCTGTGTGTGTATGTGTGTGCGTGCATATGTGTACTGCTTTATCACAGACGTTAAAAGTTAGATGCTAATCGCAATTAGCATATTAGCACGCTAGCGATATTCGGTCATCTGATGTTATGTGTTGCTGGTATTTGTTTATGTCTGTCTTTCAGAGATTCACATGTGAATGCTATGCATTACTGTAGGCGTGTTTACATTTTTAATCGTATAATAACCGTCTGAAAGATTACATATTCTGTTTTTGTTTTCTTAATATCATATAGTGGCAAATGTCTTTATAATTTAAATGAATTAATATTTTTTAAAGGAATGGTATAAAACAAAATACAGGTTTTTAAGAACTTTTCAGTAAACCATTTATTCTTGCCCCTTGTAGAGTCATTAAGGATCCAGCTTTTTATTGGCAGTTTGGTAAGGAATTTCTTATCTGCTATTTATCTGAACTATTATTATTATTATTATTATTATTATTATTATTGAACTGTAAAGTGAAAAATGTTGTATGTGATATTTGTATTCAGTGTTTTCAGTTAAAGATATTTCACAGTATCAATGTTGATGTTTTATGAGTATTTATTTTTGGTGTTTTTGTTTATACAGATCAGTACAGAGAGCGCACCAGTGGGAGAGAGAGGAGGGGACGGCATCAGAAAGGACCTAGAGCTGGGACACTTTCAAGGATCACCCGAAGCACAACCACGCTATATGCACAAGGCTGTTGGTTCTAACGTTTTATCAGAATTTGAAGAAACATTTTTACTTAAAATATTCAATGCATTTCATTTAAGGCAGGGTTTTTCCTGCATAAAGAATTTTAAGGCGACTGCTGTTAAACACCTTCACCACCAACATGGTTTCTGTTGCAGGTTCCATTCTCAAACTGTTCTATTTCCACTGCACAAATCTCTTGTAGTGACACATTTGTAAACCTGGTTTCACAGAACTGTAGTTATCCACCAAAATAAAAGATCAAGTGGTTTCAGTCAAAAAAGGTTTCTTTTGCAAGTGCAGAACAAAATATATTTGTTATTGCACAACATACAAGAGTCTTTAACCCTCTGGGGTCTAAGGGGATTTTTAGAAGTTTTGACATACCCTGACATTTGTGTTTTTTCAATATCTTATCTAAAAATACACTACCAGTCAAAAGTTTTTGAAGAGTAAGTTGTTTTTTTTTGTCTGCTCACCAAGCCTACATTTATTTGATTCAAAATACAGTAAAAGCAGTAATATTGTGAAATATTTGTACTATTTAAAATAACTGCTTTCTTTTTTAATATATTTTAAACTGTAATTCCTGTGATCAAAGCTAAATTTTTAGCATCATTACTCCAGTCATGCAGTGTCACATGATCATTCAGAAATCATTATAATATGCTGATTAGCTGTTCAAGAAACATTTATTATTATTATTATTATTATTATCATCATCATCATCATCATTATCAATATTTAAACAGTTGAGTACATTTTGTTTAGGATTATTTGATGAATAGAGAGATCCAAAGATCAGCATTTACTTAAAATAAAAAGCTTTTGTAAAACTATGCACCATACTATTCAAAAGCTTGAAGTTTATTTTGAGAAATTAATGATAAAAATAAAATAAATGTATTTAGCAAGGATGCTTTTAATTGATCAAAAGATGAGATGTGATGAAAAAGGCATTTATAATGTTACAAAAGATTTATATTAAATAAATGCTGTTCTACTTTTAATTCATCAAATAATTTTACTGAGCTGTTTTCAACATGTTTTGAGCAGCAAATCAGAATATTAGAATGATTTCTTAAGGATCATGTGACTGGATCATGAGTAATGATGAAAAAAATTCTGCTTTGACATCACAGGATTAAATTACATTTTAAAATATATTCAAATAGAAAACATTTTAAATAGTAAAAATGTTTTTTTTTTTTTTTGCTGTACAGGATTGGGGAGCAGAAGAGATGTCTTGAGGGAAAAAAAAAAACTTATGTCTATAGTCTGCATTTATCACAAACTGGGCTACAATGTGAGCAGCATTAATGTATTTGTATTATATTTGGGTTCTACAGGTTTTTAAAAATAAATTCTACAATACTGACCATGTGTTCGTTTATTGAAGTTTATAGTAAATCCATTGCTGCTAGTCATTTGATTTTTTTTTACTTTTGTGTGTCCAGTGTTGATCTAAATGCAAACTGAAAATTTCAACGGTGAAACAACGTTGTAATTTCAAGGTGAAATGTCACAATATCAACGTTGATCCAAACTGCAAAATCAAAACATAATCCAACGTTGATTCAACCATGGTACACGACGTTGTTTCAACGGTGAATCAACGCTGAAATGCCGGCTGGGCTGAAACAACATACAGCACTACAGAATTTTGCTACTAATTTATGGTGTTCTTTGTCTGTTTGATTACGTCATTAATTGATCTTTACCACACATCTCTGCCATATGTTCATCAACTTGACATAGTCACCACTAGTAAGCTACTAAATATATGGTAACACTTTACTTGAAGGGGTGTGTATAAGACTGACATGACACCTTCATAATCGTGACATGACATGTCATGAATATGTGAAGGAGGTTTTATGCATGTTTATGACAACTGTCATTAAGTGTCATTTGCTCAGTTATGTCATTTTTAATGCAAAGATGACATTGTTTGTGATGCCTTTATTATGACAACTTGACATAAACTAGTACATCATAACCTGTCAGAGTCTTTATCATGACAACTTGATGTCATAAACATGACATAGCAGATGCATTATCCAATTTAATAAACTATTTCGCTTTATGAGTTAACATTACATTAAACTGTCATTTGGTTGGTTTTGACAGTCATGGGGCCATTATAATTGTGTCATGAATATTTTTCTGACCACTTTTTTTTTCAGTGGTACAGACTGAATTTATCCTTAAAATGTCATTAAGGCTAATACTCTGTCAAATAATTTTATAACAGTGTCATTAATATTTTTCTTGACATGAACTACAGTGGAACAAGTTAAATTTGTCATTAAAATGTCATTAACTGTTAATACTCTGTCAAATAATTTTATAACAGCATCATGAATATTTTTCATTTCATAATTTTTTTTTTAAAGTTTCCTCCAACAAAAGGTCAGATAATAGACAATTTCAAATGTTGTGAAAAAGATTAACTCGTGTTATAGAAATAAATTAAATCATCCAATAATAATAATAATAATAATAAATAAATACATTTTATAATTTATAAAATTGTATTCTATTGCGTTTGGAGAGCAACATCTTTACTTAATACCCTAATGATTTTTGGCATAAAAGAAAAATCGATAATTTTGACCCATACAGTGTATTGTTGGCTATTGTTAAGGTGGTCCAGGGTCACTTATTTCCAACTTGTAATTCTCTCATGCACGCTCAATATGCTGAATATGAGCACCAGTCCCTGCATCAACAAAGTACTGGGAAAGCTGTCTCTTGTAGGCACGCCATTCATCCGTAAGGATTGATGTTCTGGGTCTGATGTATCATTGAATTTGGCCTATAAGTGTTGACGAGTCTCAGAATGGGTCTTCTGGAAATACCATCAACCTCTAGCATCCAGAAGACCCACTGGCGTTCATAATGCCAAATGTTCCCACATCGGCCACGATGGTATTAAAAAATAAGTAAAACAAGATCAATTCTTTAATAAGGGTTGTGCTGTATTTTATTTATTTATTTTTTTTTCAATCACTGGAATCCAGTTCTCTTGGACAGTTAATAGACTGATCATTTTAATTCATTTCCTTACAACAAAATATTAGTTCACTTTCATATTTTTCTGTACAAATGTTGTCATATAGTACAACATATATAGTATATAACATATATAGCTGTCGTATAGTACAACATTGTCTTGGTAATGTCAAGTTGTCATAACAAAAGCATCTCAAACAATGTCATCTTTGCATTAAAAATGACATAACTGAGCGAATGACACTTAATGACAGTTGTCATAAACATGAATAAAACCTTCATATTCATGACGTGTCATGTCACGATTATAAAGGTATTATGTCAGTCTTATGCACACCCCTTCAAGTAAAGTTTTACCAAATATATTGTAAAAACTTTAATTTGCTGTAAAGTTGCTTTGCAACAATATGTAATGTGAAAGGCGCTATACAAATACATTTGAACTGAATTGAATATTAATGATCTGAGTACTTCACTACTCATTTACATGCTACATAGAAATTTAGATGTGTGGTTACATTTTACTTTTAAGAGATGCATTGTAGTGTTCATTTATGTGCATTTAACTACAGTAATAATTGTGATTGTAATATGGTTAATATTAATTTCAACTAACAATTATAACTTTAAATACTGGAGAATATCATGATAGGCATACACTTTAGTTGCTTTCGCCCAATAGAGAATGGGAATCTATGT
This sequence comes from Cirrhinus mrigala, assembly GCA_036247105.1. Lineage (NCBI taxonomy): Eukaryota > Metazoa > Chordata > Actinopteri > Cypriniformes > Cyprinidae > Cirrhinus > Cirrhinus mrigala. The sequence goes on along the minus strand of CM070017.1, from coordinate 532,006 downwards.
CACTGCACACTGTATTTTCAGTAGTCGCCTCCATGTTTTAGGACACGCTTATGACATATGCTGTCTGTGCGAACAGGGTGCGCAGAGGTATCCAAATACATATGTTGACAGGCAGGTACATCAGCCTATGATAATATTCGGACCAAGCATTTTAATTTGATGAACATTTCTTGGTCCTACGCTTTCCACAAAATATATAAATAAATATAAATACATTAAGACGACTTAACTTAATGATTGCTATCGGGATGTGAAGAGACTTTCAACCAACATAACAAAAAAATGTTTCTAAAGACAATCACCTATTGCACCTTTAATAACTAGGTGGCACTGATATATCTACCAGATAAAATAAACACACTCTAGCTTGATCTCAGCCAGTTGATCATGTAAGTGACCCACTGCTTTGCACATGTGTGTATCTAAGTTTGTTCTATTTGAAAGAAAGTGCCCTGCACACTTGGAATATTCTGCCCTGATTACAGTTCGAAGGCAGCGTATATGTACACTGACAAAAATTATAAATGCAACACTTTTGTTTTTGCCCCCATTTTTCATGAGCTGAACTCAAAGATCTAAGACTTTTTCTATTGTCACGGGGGCGGAGTTTCGTTCCCTCCGGGTCGAAACTTCCTTGACTTTTGCGAGCGAGAGGGGTTGACGTCATCAGGTGATTCCCACTGCGCTGCCTAAGCTTTGCTCCGCCCCCGTGACAAGTGGTGGAGAATGCAGGCATGGGCGGAGCAAAGCGACAGACACAGGGGGCGTGACGTCAGGCCTCGGAGAGGCTTTTATTAAACAATAAAACAAAGTGTCCAAAAAGGGGGGGAAAAGTGTCCAAAACAAAAGGGGGATCTGGTGTCCTCGAAGTGACGGGGTTCCGTGAAGGAGGGGTAGTGTTCCAAAAGGGAAGGGTCCAGGTAAGGGGCGGAGTCCGGCGGCCGCACGCGCTCCCCGCTCAGGTCCGGGGTGCGAGGGGCGGCGGCTTCTCTAGCGGCATCGTCCTCCTCCACCTCTGCGGCACTTCTGGGGGATGAAACGGCCCGGCAACCTGGCCCGTCAGCCGTCACGGGTGCGGTCCTCATCCGGACCCGCGGGGTCCGGCAGCTCGTCCTTCGGCGGCGCTGGTTCCCTCTTCACCCCTTCCTGGACCCACGAGGACACCAGCGTGCATGCACGGGGAAGAGACCGGTCTCCTGAGGAGAGGCGCGCTCGGCATTTTAACAGCGGCGGTGATGAGGCTTCATTCACATCAGGTGTGCCTCATCACACGCCGCCAGACCTGGATGTTTCGCCGCCCCTCCTCCTCCCACACGCCCACTCCCGTCGGGAGCCTGGTGAAGGGCGGCGATTACCGACGGGGTGAAGCTGATAGTTAGGGGGGAGGCAGCCGACTCGTCACACTATGTACACAAAAGGCCTATTTCTCTCAAATATTGTTCACAAATGCTCACATTCGATGGCGTCTGGCACTTTGGAGAGGTGTTCTCTTCACAGATGAATCCGGGTTTTCACTGTACAGGGCAGATGGGAGACAGCGTGTATGGCGTCGTGTGGGAGAGCGGTTTGCTGATGTCAACGTTGTGGATCGAGTGGCCCATGGTGGTGGTGGGGTTATGGTATGGGCAGGCGTATGTTATGGACAACGAACACCGGTGCATTTTGAATGCACAGGAATGTGGGAGCAGCACTGCCCCTATATAACTATATATAATCATTATTATAGCATGTCCGAGAACACACTGCTAGAAATTTGTTATTTTCTAGGAATGTTTTCAATGGTTTTCAAGTTTTATTTTAGTTCCCAGAACATTCTGCTAAAAGATAGGAAAACATTCTCTAAAATCATTCTAAAAATGTTTATTAAAAACATTGTTAGAACATTATCCTAATAAAGCTTCCCATCACACTGGACTTACGTTGCTCAGAAGTCAAGAAATTTTGGTTGAAAGTGAAAACCCAACCTTTGTTTGATGTCAAGCTCAAGCGTCATTCAATAACTCCAAAAACAGCATTACCAGTTTCACTTATTATAACCAGAATGACTTTATTTCTATCATACATTTACTCAAGTTTTTATTGAGATTTAGATGTTGAGGTCTGTTTGAAAGTAATACTTTGATTTGATGCCACCATTATGGTGACGAGTCAAATTGACCAACTAAAGCAAACACTTATGATTTTTTATTGTTTTTCTGTAGCTGCTGTAACTGTTTGTTAAAACAAGAGAAAATGTGATTAGATTTAATATAGTTTAAATTTAATATAGTAATAATATGTAATTATTTTCATATTAGTGACTGTAGTAATGCATTTGAGCAGCATAAGATCCAGCAAAGTTCTAATCAGATAATCTTCATTTATACCTGTAATATTTAAAATACAATGTTTACAAACCACTTTGAACTACTGAATGCTTAGACATACATAGACATCAAGAATCAGTGTATGAAACTCAACAATGGTGACTTGCTTCATGCTGCAATGCAATCTGGGAGCCCTAGATGAGTTTGTATGATGCACCCAGAATACATTGCAGCATGAAGCAAGTCACCATTGTCAAGATTCATATAATGCTTCTTGATATTTATGTGACAAAGAAGGTTTTTTTTTTTTTTTTTTTTCTTTTAGTCCTTGAAATGATCTGGTTAAAATTCTGATGTGTCTCAGTCTGTTGAACCATTGAGTTGCTATAATAAAAACTGTGCAAGACTAGACAAAATCAGATAGTCAGGTGATGCTATGTGATATCTTAATCATCAGCAAGCAAACAGCATCATCTAATCACATGTTCTCTTGCTATTTGTGCCATAACAAACACAGTTACAGCAGCTATAGTAAAACATCAAAAAGTTTCATTGAAAGCTTCTTCGCTTAAAGGGGTCATCGGATGCTAAGTTCACTTTTTCATGTTGTTTGAACATTAATGTGTGTTGGCAGTGTAAGTACAAATCTACCCTATAATGATAAAAATCCATGCAGTGGTTTTTAATTAATCTGTAAAAATAATATCCCCTTTTTCAAATCGAGCCGTTCTCAGATGTCTGTCGGTGTGTCGTCACACCCACAGAGGCCGCTCCCACGATAGTTGATTGACATGAGCTCTTACCTTAGACCAGCTGTCACAGTCCAGCAACTTTCCATGTTTTGATGCCAGAGCAGGGATGTAAGTTAGACAAGAATATCTCAGATTGAGCGATTGAGGTGTTGTGTTGCTAGATGTAATAATCAACATAGTGGTCGTCATTTACTCCCGACATCTGAGCCGCTGAAGATGCAGTGGATTACGTTTGTTTGTGAAGGGAATGCGCCTCCCGATCTACATATATCCATCTATGTTCGCGCGAATCATTCGTGATCCAGCTTCACTTACAGCAGAAGTGAGTATAAGCGTTTTTTTATGAATCTTTGCGAACGCCTTTCCTTATAACGTGGTAGTTAGTAAGTTTAGTGGCTAAATGCGGCTAATGTAAACAAGACCGTCTTTCCACAGAGAGAAGAGAGGGGCGGGGTGAGCAGAGCTCATTTGCATTTAAAAGAACAACCCCTTAGAACGAGATGAATTTTGAAGAGCTCATTTTGACAAAGTAAAAAGGGTGTTGTTTTACAAAAACATTGAGAATTTTTAATCAAAGTATATTAGAGACTTTTCATTAAGAGCCTAAAGAATCATAACAACTTGTGGAAAATGGACATTGATGACCCCTTTAAATCTTTATTAAACCTATAAGTGGGATTTATACTTTCATCTTGCTCTGCAGCACAAGCCTCCACTGACTGTGTGCACACCTCTCCTAACGGACGAGGCTTTTATACTTGACGCATTTGCGTTGAGATCTACTTTGAAATGACAGGGGGCGCTCAAACGAAATTGTCCATTAAATCAGCAGGAATAACCGAGAAGTAGGATTTTTTTTCAGACTTACATCAGATCATTCAAGATGGTGTCCTGCAGGCGGCTGCAGTGTTGGGGATAACGCATTACAAGTAACGTGAATTATGTAATCTTTTTTCAAGTAACTAGTAAAGTAACGCATTACTTTTTAATTTACAGGAACATTTCTGAGTTACTTTTTCAAATAAGTAATGCCAGTTACTTTTCCTATTTAAGTCTACTGTTCCCATGCTAAGAGAAATTGTGAGTAAATGCTGAGGTGTTAAAGGTGCTGTGTAAACATGATGTAACTGTAGTTCTAGACTAAATTTAAACATGCATTTACTCATTCAAAAAAAACTTCTTTAACGGATTCACGTATTTCTCAAAATGAATAAAAACTGAAATGCAAACTCAGAATATGACGTAAACCTGCAATGTTTAAATATGTTACATATCACAAATCCTACATGTTTTTAATCCCATTTTGTTAACCAGTGTTTTTGCTGCTGACCTTCAATGATCCAGTTCAACCATACTAATAAGCAAAAATTACTTTAGGTAAGTTAACATTTGTGCTTCTTTTTTGCTGAAGAGTGTTGTTATGAGAATGATCGTTTCTTTTTGATATTTTTCCTGCATTGCATTGTGTTGCTTCTATTCTCTCTTTTTTTTTCCTCATAGGTTGAATGACGCTGGGGTGTTGGCGTGTTATTGGTCGCTTGATTAAGGCAGGGTCTTTTTTAAGGAAGCCGTTTGCAAGCAGCCGGCGAGCTCACTGTTGGTGCGAACGTGTTCGAGTTCGGAGCTCTTGGATTCCTCCTCCGGCCGGCGGCCAAACTAATGTTTAGTACCAATGTCTTGTGGCTAAAAGTTAGCTTTTATTGCTTGCTGAAGTTTTAGCACACCTCGTGAGACAGAGCGAAGGGGTGTCCTGCCTTTTTCCTTTGTGTAAATCTGTTGGGCTTTGTTTTTGGTTAGGCAGTTAGGTAAGCTGGCTGTATTTTATTTTTTTCTAATGCAATTAGGTTACTTAGTTGTTCCTTTTTCCTTTCTAGGTTCCTTTTGTTTGTTATGTTGGCCTGTGGCCACCCCGAAGAGATGCTCTCTATGTTTCACGTCTAATCTCTAATAAACATCACAATTTTGCATTTAACTGGTGTGCTTGTTTGGTCCCTGACCGGAGTGATTTGGGAATCCAGCACCACAACCGTTCTCTTTATTATGCCCTTAACGTACCCTAGACGCGGGGTGTAATAGTGTTGAACTTTCTTCACCTTCATTCTTCTGTACATTTACTTTTGCTTCAGCCTAAGCCTTATTCATTTACATTTTTTGTATGAAAGGGCTTTTTTTGTGTTAAAAGTAGAACTTTTTATATTAAAAACAAAGAAGCAAGCCCTGCCCAGATTTAAAAAGTAACGCAAAAATAATGTAATGCATTACTTTCCATAAAAAGTAACTAAGTAACGTAAAGCTATTTTTTAGGGAGTAATGCAATATTGTAACGCATTACTTTTAAAAGTAATTTTCCCCAACACTGGGTAGTTGATAGATAAGGAAACGGAGGAGATTTTGTGTTTCTCGTTACTGGTGAAATAGGAGATGGAATGTCTGCCCACTGCATGCCACAAGACACGGAGATAGAGAGTAAACTGCTCTTGTGAAGCAGATGTGTGCAGTGGACAAGGAAATGCTTGCTCATCATTTTGATGACTAGGCCCAATGCATCGAGTCTTTTCTCCAACACGAAAGAGACACATGGGCCTTGTAAGTGTAAAACAAAGCACCCAGAAATGTGTTGGTCTACCAGACTATTTGTAAAGCTCTAAAAGAGGTGTTTGTCTCCCCACCAAAAGACAATGAATGGCTTGAGATGAGACATGACCTTCGGAAACTTTGGTATTTTCCCAATTGTTTGGGGTGTGTGGACGGTAAGCATGCTGTCATCAAAGTACCAGTGATTTCTATAATTACAAAGGGATGCACTCCATTGTACATATGGCTTTCTGCGATGCCAAGTATCACTTCACAATGGTGGACATTGGTGCATTCAGTTGTGAAAGTGATGGTGGAGTTCAGTACATTTGGATCAAACTCCTGCAGGGTAATCTTGTACTGCCTCCCCCTGAAAATCTTCCCAGTACCATGACTGAAGTACCACATGTTTCTGGGTGATGCTACATTTCCTTTGCATGTGAACTTGGTTTGACACTATCCAGGTAAGAATACATTTGTATATGTGTCTACTGTAACCATATATAATCAACAAATTGAACATCAAATATGTGAATGTAGTAGGACACATTTTTACATGTTTGTATTTGTGTTTTCCACAGGTGTCAACTTGGATAATGCCTGCAAAGTCTACAACTACAGATATTGCAGAGCAATGCAAAAAATTGAGAACACTTTTTGCATCCTTGCTGCACGCTGGAGGATTCTTGGCTGCCCCACTGAGGTCAACCCACAAAAAAAAACAGTAGATGTTGTGAAGGTCTGTGTGGCCCTTCACAACTTTCTCACCCACACTAATGCTACAGCCTTTCCCACGAGCAAATATATTCCACCAACTTTTCCAGACAGCACCACAGCTTCAGGGGAACAAGTCAAAGTCAAAGTCAAAGTCAAAGTCAACTTTATTGTCAATTTTGCCATATGTGCCAGACATACAGAGAATTGAAACTGCGTTACTCTCAGACCCTAGGTGCATACACGTAACATTAAATACAAAAAGTACAATTTTAAAGATGCAAATAAATACGATTATACATATAATATATAGAATATATAGAAATATTGTGCAAAAAGAGCTTATGTAATAAAGTGACAGTCTTTAGAGGTAGTCTGGGGGTAGTAATTGAGTAGTATGAGGTAGTTAGCAGAGCACCAATACTACACAAAGTGACTGGTGCCGGTCGGTGGGGGGGGGGGGGTGTGTGTGTGTGAGTGTAAGTGTAAGTGCGTGAGTGTTTGTGAGTGTGTGTGTGTGTGTGTGTGTCCCAGTTCAGGAATATCGTGGGGCAGGAGAGGGGAGTGGGGGCAGAGCCGGGAGAGAATTTAGCTTCCTGACAGCCTGATGGAAGAAGCTGTCCTTCAGTCTGCTGGTCCTGGCCTGGAGACTCCGCAGTCTCCTCCCTGATGGCAGCAGGCTGAAGAAGCTTTGCATAGGGTGGGAGGGATCAGCTGCTATACAGAGGGCTTTTTTGGTGAGACGGGTGCTGTAAATGTCCTGGAGGGAGGGAAGAGGCACACCAATGATGCTCTCAGCTGCTTTCACTATGCGTTGGAGAGTTTTTTGGCAGGAGGCATTGCAGGCTCCAAACCACACAGTGATGCAGCTCGTCAGGATGCTCTCGATGGTGCCTCTGTAGAAGGTGTACATGATGGGGGCCGGTGCTCTTGCTCTTCTCAGTTTGCGGAGGATGTAGAGACGCTGCTGTGATTTCTTAGCCAGTGCAGTGGTGTTGTTCGTCCAGGAGAGATCCTCAGTGATGTGCCAGGTGAATGGAGACGCCTTGTTTATGGCGACAACAACGTGCTGGTGCCAGGAAGAATTTTAACTACCCGAGCATCCAATCCTGCAGTTGCGGTAAGAAATTACTTGAGGTTCTTTTTTGCTCACATCACAGGGTAGTGTACCTTGGCAGGACACTGTCATCCAGAGAGGCTGCTTAAAATAAAGACAAATGCAAATGATGCTTGTTTTGACAAATACAAACTTATAAATACTAATTGAAGAGATGCAATGCATCATTGATGTTGTCCTTTACGTCTGTATATGTTGTAGCTTTGATTTTTAATTGATTTATTAAAATTCTAAATCAAACTTTTTGTTTAATCTTTTATTTCTATACATAATTCAGACACATTTCTTCCTACTTAAGGTAATATACATGATTACAACAATATGTGGGTCACTCTTCAGAAATGTCCACTTTTGGAATTACAAGATGTCTTAAAATGTATTTCTTGTTTTAACATTTAAATTTAGACCACATTATTAGATTACATTTTATTTAATGAATACACATAAATGACAGCTTAATGATTTTGTGATGATTTAAATGATTTAATGAACTTAATATCTTGCACAGTTTTATGACAGGTAGAATGCAAGATGTTTAAATACAAGCATTTCAGTCAAATGTAATTTATGCAATATTTAAAACATTTAACGCACTGGGGAAAATCAACCCTTTGCAGCATTTTTAAAATCAGCCCAATTCCATGTCAAAAAAAAAATGTGGATTTGGCAACCCTGCATCCAACTCAAGCTGCAGGAATCATTTTCAACTGATCATGCACTCTTAGAAGAAAAGGTTCTATATAGAACCTTTAAGAGTTCTATCAAAAGAACCCTTAATGTTTCTTTGTAGCTAGGAAAAAAGGTTCTATATAGAACCCTTTAGGGGTCTCATCATTTTATTTTTGTTTTATTTTAATTAAATGTTATGGCTTAAACAGCTCATATAGATACTTAATATCACAGCAAAAAACTTCCGGGAGTTTATTTGAGTTCATACTCAACAGTGTTAAAATGAACACTGAAGTAGTGTTATAGTTAATGAGGTAATTAAGTGATTAATTTAGTGATGATTGAGCATTATTGAAGACAACTGATGTTAACAAGCAGAATCACTAAAGGAGAAAATAATTTATAAGTTACCATTGTAGTGGTCAGTATTTGCTTAGTTGGGCTCTTGACTATTAACTTTTTAATGTTAGATTTTGTTTAGTTGATGTAACTGAGTTAAAACAGCCAGACAAGCCAAGAGCAGAAGTCATCAGGTGGTGATGATTATGTTTTAACATAATCTTAATTTGACTCACTGAACTCATTTAGAGCCTAATCTTTGAGTTATATTTCCTTTATTGATTTCAACTGCCTTGTGGTTCCAAGGCTAAAGATCCAGTATTTACTATATCTTTTGAATGGATTTCTTACAAGCTGTTCTTTGGAAACTGTTTTTCTTTTAGGCACACACAGACATCAGCATATGAATCTCAACAACGGTGACAAACAGCATATTCAGAGAAAAAGATCAATTCTGAACATCATGGAACAAGCTACTAAAAAGTCACATAAAAACAGTATCAATAAAAGAAAACAGTAAGAATAAAATAAATTACAAAGACAATTCAGCTCATAATTTATTCATGCCGCAATGGATGATGGGAGGAATGGATGAGTTTTGATCGGCTACAACATGCTTTTTTGATGGTCACTGTTGTTGTGATCCTCACGCTGATTCTTCATGTCTGTGTGTCTAAACTAAAGATTTTATTTTATTTTTTTAGGTCAAAAAATTTTTTTGAAACATCTGATTATGCCAAAAATGCTTGACTTTATATTGTTCACAGAGTTGACATAATCAATACAACACAAACACACCAAACAAAATCTAATGCTAAAAAATTAAAGGGTCAGAGCTCTAATGCAAACACTGACCACTATACTGGTGACTTAACATTTAGATTTTCTCCTTTAGTGATTCTGCTTGTTAACATCAGGTGTCTTCAATAATGGTCAACCATCACTCAATGAATCACTTCATTACCTTTAACAATTAACTTTAACAATACTTAAGTGTTTATTTTAACACTTTTGAGTATGGACTCAAATAAACTCCTGGGAGAGTTCATTTAACACTGGGTTTTTCTGATATGTATTTAGTATCTATATGAGCTGTTTAAGCCATAAAATTTAATTAAAATAAAACTAAAGTTAAATCCACAAAATGATCCCATGATGGGAACCCCTAAAGTGTTCTATATAGAACATTAAACATTGATATGATGAACAAAAAGATATTTAAAGTTATAATAGTTATTGTTATTTTACAACAGACTTATTGCATTATTTTTTTATCTTATTTACAAGCAAAAATGTCAGAACTAGCTTTTTTGAGTACTGGTGATAACCGTCCCTTTGCACCACCTGGTGGTGATTTCGCAAACAAGTTTTACTTGTTTATTTTTTATGTAGCTCCCTGGCCTCGCAGCGGCGGTACACGTAGCAGTAATAGGCATTTTGAGTGCCTAATGTACATGTACATGAATGTCTGGGTGATGCTTGAGGGGAAAGTGTGGCAAACAGAAAAACTGCTTACAATTAATGAACACCCCCTGCAACAATACGAATTCAGTCAAATGTTTTCAAACTTTTTAATGCATCAGGAGTGTTTACATTTTTTGAGGTTTATAATGATTATACACTCAAAACTAATTAAATAAACTTGGGACCAAACAAAATTATGTATGTAAATGAACAGTTTCAATATTTATTTACAAAAAACACCACCAACAAAAACATAATATGTAGGCTAATTGATTAGGCTGTCTAATTGACAGTTATACATATATGACTATTTGTTTGGATAATAATTAATCCTAATTAGTCATTTTCTTATCTCATGTTGTTCAGGTTTCATCCATCCATTTTCCAAACCTCTTATCCTATGTAGGGTCATGGGGAATCTGGAGATTTTCAGTGTCACAGGCTGCAATTGTACTTATAAATTAAAATACATCATATAATTAATTTTTAACTGATTCACACATTAAGTAATGTAATTTTAAAGACCTTTCTTGTCACTATACAGAAACATGCTATACAGTAGTCAACATTTGAAGTGGATCAAAACCTTTCATCAAAGTTGTCCTAAAACCAAAAAAATAACCTTGTCTTAGGACAACTTTGATTAACTTTCTTGATCCACATCAAATGTTGACTACTGTATATGGGATTAACATGAAATCAAATAGTTTTAGTGAGAATCAGTCAGTAATAGCAAAGATGAGATTAAGCATACTGTACATTAAGATCAGTGTTGGGAAGGTTACTTTGGAAATGGAATAGGTTACAGATTACAAGTTACTCTGTTTAAAAGTAGTGTAACTTTTCGATTACTTTATTAAAATAATGTAACTTAGTATATTTGATTACTTTTTGATTGATTTTCTAAATTTGTAATATTTTCAACTGTTAATCATTTTGAAACATTTAAACCACGTAGAGTGAACCTTACAGTAGCACTCAACACTGATTACTGTCAGATTTTAAAGATCCTTTATCGCTTGAATTAAGATTATAATAACTAAGGGATAATATACATCTTTATTTTGGAATAACAACTGGGTGGATGTACATTATCCCACTTATTACAAAGGTAATAAAAAGTTAATAATTAGACACAAAACACTGATCTGAGATATTTGAATGCAAAGCTTCCATGAAGAAATCAATTGCTAGCAAGAGGCAGGATCAAAGTACACAGACATTTAAGGGATACAGTGCAGTCAATACCAGGATGACAGAATTAAGAAACTGTACACATAATATTATATTAGGTTTAACATTTTATTAGCTAACCAAATGCAAAGCTTCCACCAAGAAAAACTATCAAGTGTATAGCGCCGACTTAAGTTGCCCTGTTGAGTCTGTGTTATTAGCTTTTACTAGTTGTTATCGGGGAATAACATACCTTGGAATGTTATGACTGACCAATCAGAATCAAGCGCTCCACAGAGCCGTGTAATAATTTAATTTAAAGCACAGCCACCACAAATTCAGACTTAACACCTCTTATTTACTTTGAGATTATTCTGAGGTTAAATACAGGTTTAAAATCATAACAAGAAATAGTTTAATAACTATGATACTGGTTCTAAAATCAAATGTTTGCATAGTTATGACAGGAAACACTGGCATCTAACAATGCCTTAGAAAAAAACCCAATTAATCTTAAAAAATAAAGTATATGCATAAACCCAAATAATAAATAAAAACATTATCAAATAAGCATGTGTCTTATTCTGTGTCCTAAACTCCTGAAACATCATTTTCACATGTAAGAGATTCATTAATATTTAAAATTTTGTTCATGATTTCTAGACCCTCTTCCATAAGTAATGGGGGAATCAGTACAGCTTGGAACAACAGTGTGTACATTACATTTACTACCACTCAATTCAGTGTGAATCACAAAGTAATTGTAACTGATTACGTCAGGTTTGCTGCTTTTTCCTTCTGCTCCTTTTCTTTAAATTTTTCTACCATAGCTTTCACACCCACTCCTCCTGCAACAGCTGCTCCTCCTGCAATTAAAGCAGCAGGCACTACCACTCCCCCTGCAACAACCATTGCTGCACCTCCAGCTACTACTCCTGCCACACCTGCTCCTGCTATGGCCACATCTTTTGCCTTTTTTTTAATCCTCCTTCTTTCATCCTCCCTTATGTTTTTCTCTATTTCTAATCTCAGTTTCTCTTCTTCCTCTCTTTGCTTCTTCTCCTCTTCCTCAATTTTTCTCTGAGTTTCTTTGTACATCTCATTTGTATAATGGTCTCCTCCATTCTCCATCACCATTTTGTGTATCTTCTTCAGCAGTTCAGTGACCTGTGATCGATTGTTTCCATCTGTGTTATCGAACACATGATACCTGCCTTTACACTGATCAACTAACTCATTAATCTGTTTATTTTCTGCCAGAAACTCCTTTATAGGTTTACCTAACTGATCTCCTCTAGTAAACAGAAGGATGGTGTAACGTGCAGCTTCTTCTCCAAAGTTTTCCTTAATCCATTTCACTGTGTTTTTCTCCTCATCAGTGAATCTCACGTCCAGTCAGAGGACCAGAAGAAACACATGAGGACCAGGAACAGACATCTCCACACACTTCTCAATCTCCTTCTTCAGTTCTTCTTCACTGATTGATGTATCAAACAGTCCTGGAGTGTCGATCACTGATATGGTTTTCCCTTCTGCTGTCTGCTGATGCTTTTGGCATTTCCAAGTTACAGATTCTGAAGATAACTGTGCTTCAAACATTTTTCTACCCAGGATGGTGTTTCCTGTTGTGCTTTTGCCAACTCCAGTTTTACCCACCATCACGATCCTGAGCTCTGACAAGACGGAGAAGATAAAAGGACAGATGAAAGCCTGTGCTAATTAAAGTTATAAATTATGGACAACATCAAATTGGTAAACTCTGAATAGTTTACGTAACGAAAATTCTAAAGCAGTGCTATTGAACGTTAAGTTTTGTACAAAATAATAATTTTTAAAAACATTTTGAGAAAAAAAAAAAAAAAATTTCTTAGTGTAACGATCCCGACCTCTGTGGTTCCCCCCGATCGCCACCAGAGGTCATCATCGCCTGAGTACTAGTTCTCATCCCTCACTACATCTCCCATAAGCCCCGTACCTGGTTCTGACCCCATGGACTATCACTTCCTGTCTTTCCCCTATAAATACTTCCGGGTTTCGCTTCTCCAGCGCGAAGTCTTGTTTTGCCCCGGCTGACATTTCTGAGCGTTTATTTCTGTGTTGGATTATTGTGGACCATTTCTGGACTGTTTCCCCGTTGACTGAACCCTGCTGCCTGCCTCTGGAACCCTCTGCTTTGTTATACGGATTATTGTTTACTCTGTCTGCTGCCTGCCCCGACCTCCTGCCTGCTTTTCGACTCTGAGTATTGTCTTACCTACGTTATCCCTGTTTACTGTGTACTGACCTTGCCTGTCTACGCTGATTGTCAATAAACGCTGCAAATGGATCCCAACCCTGTTGACCCGTCATTACAGAAGACTTCGCCACCAATCGATCCAGCAGCGGTGTACAGATTGACTACGGAGGTCTCAGCTCAAGCTAACGTCCTAGCGTCTCACCAACAGCAGCTCGCTCACCTAACTGCTCTCACGGAAGAGACGGTAAAGACGCTGCGTTCACTGCAACTGCCCTCAGCTGAAACAGTCCCGTTACCAGTCACGACACCGACTCAGCCCGCCTCTCCTGCCACGCCTGTAGCCAGCCCCCGACTGGCATACCCGGACAAATTCGACGGCTCGCCAGCCAAATGTAAGGGTTTTTTACTTCAGTGTTCATTGTTTGTTACTCAGCAACCTGCTTTGTATCCCACAGAAGATAGCCGCATCGCTTTTGTTTGCTCGTTGCTCACTGGCAAGGCTTTGGATTGGGCTACAGCAGTGTGGGATTTGAATCGCCCTTCTTTCCCCACCTTCAAAGAATTCCTTCGACGCTTCAAGGAGGTTTTCGACTACCCGGAAGGAGGAGAGGGCGCAGGTGAACAAATTCTGACGCTGCGCCAGGGGAGGAACACGGCAGCCGAGTTTGCCCTCACTTTTCGCACGCTTGCGGCACAAACGGGATGGCCCGATGAACCGCTAAAACTACATTTCCGCAAAGGGCTGAGTCACGAACTACAGGCTGAGCTGGCTTGCCGGGATGAGGGGAGATCCCTGGACGAACTGATTAACCTGGCCATTCGCATCGATAATCTTGTTCGCTCTAGAAGAACCGGCAAAAACTTACCACCTTCAGTCCCTCCAGCGTCCGCCACTCCCGAACCCGAAGCTATGCAAATAGCCCACACTCGCCTCACCACTGAGGAAAGAGAACGGCGTCATCTGCTCAACCTGTGTCTCTACTGCGGCAAACCAGGTCATGTGAAGGCATCCTGTCCGTCCAGACCCTCACAACGCACGTCTACTGCGGTGAGTCATTACTCTGCCTCTTCTCAGACTGTAAAAACTCCCGTAACTATTACTCTGGCTGATAAACAGATTAGTACGATCGCTCTCATTGACTCTGGCGCAGCTGGGAACTTTATGGATTTAGATTTTGCCAAAGCTCATGATCTCACACTAAAACCTTGCTCATCTCTGTTGTCAGTGGCAGCACTAGATGGAAGACCGCTGGGTGCTGGTCGGGTTCAGTACACCACCAGCGATCTTCAACTCACCACCGGCTTTCTTCATACTGAGACTATCAACTTCTACCTCATTCAAGCTCCTTGCCACCCAGTTATCTTAGGACTCCCCTGGCTTAAACTACATGAACCACAGATCTCATGGTCGGAGGGAGAGATCACACAATGGTCAGACGGATGTTTCCCACAGTGTTTTCCCACTCTCAATCTCAAAACGTTCAACGGGGCCTCAGTCACAGTAGACTCTCCCATCGCCGACAACATACCCTCAGTTTATCATGATCTGGCGGAGGCCTTCAGCAAGACCCAAGCCACTCAGTTACCTCCTCATCGGACTTCTGACTGCGCTATTGAACTGATTCCTGGTACTACCCCACCAAAGGGCAGGATCTTCCCCCTCTCTCAGCCAGAAACAGAGGCCATGAAAACCTACATTGAAGAGGAACTTGCCAAGGGATTCATCGTGCCCTCAACCTCTCCAGCTTCAGCAGGGTTCTTCTTTGTAAAGAAAAAGGATGGCAGCTTGCGCCCTTGCATTGATTTCAGAGGCCTTAACGATATCACCGTGAAGTACAGATACCCACTCCCTCTGGTTCCATCAGCTCTCGAACAACTTCGCTCTGCCAGATACTTCACCAAACTTGACCTCCGCAATGCCTACAACTTAATCCGCATCAGGAAGGGGGACGAGTGGAAGACGGCTTTCTCTACTACAACTGGCCACTATGAATACCGGGTTATGCCCTTCGGCCTGGTCAATAGTCCTTCCATATTTCAATCCTTCATAAATGATGTATTCCGAGACATGCTGGGCAGATGGGTCATCATTTACATGGACGATATCCTGGTGTACTCAGACTCTCTCAAGTCACACGTCTCACACGTCAGGAAAGTTCTTCAGCGCCTAATCTCTCATCATCTGTTCGCCAAGGCCGAGAAGTGTGAGTTCCATCAGACCGCAACCACGTTCCTGGGTTACGTGGTGAGCTCAGAGGGGGTAGCGATGGATGACAGCAAGGTGCAGGCAGTGCTGCGATGGCCCCAACCATCCACTCTTAAGGAATTACAGAGGTTCCTAGGGTTCTCCAACTTTTACAGGCGCTTCATTAGGAACTTCAGCACTGTGGCGGCTCCTCTGACGTCTATGGTGAAGAAGGGAGTAAAACGGCTGTCTTGGACATCAGCTGCCGTTCAGGCCTTCAAACTGCTCAAGGAGCGTTTCACAACTGCCCCCATACTCCACCATCCGGATCCTGAGCGTCAGTTCATCGTGGAGATCGACGCCTCCAGCACAGGGATCGGGGCTGTGCTGTCCCAGCGTCATGGAGATCCTCCCAAGCTCTTCCCATGCGCCTTTTACTCACGCAAGTTATCTCAGGCTGAACAGAACT
The DNA here is from genome assembly GCA_036247105.1 of Cirrhinus mrigala. Lineage (NCBI taxonomy): Eukaryota > Metazoa > Chordata > Actinopteri > Cypriniformes > Cyprinidae > Cirrhinus > Cirrhinus mrigala. The sequence goes on along the minus strand of CM070017.1, from coordinate 516,008 downwards.
ATGATGTGGGGAATCGTGAGTTGCTGGCCATGAAGGCGGCCTTGGAAGAGTGGCGCCACTGGCTCGAGGGAGCCAAATTTCCGTTCACCATCCTCACAGACCATCGCAACCTAGAATATCTCCGTTCCGCCAAAAGACTCAACCACAGGCAAGCCAGGTGGGCGCTCTTCTTCACTCGCTTTGACTTCTCGGTTACCTACCGGCCGGGATCCAAAAATACCAAGGCAGATGCCCTGTCCCGTCTGTTTGAGTCCGAGTACCAACCACTCAGTCCGGACCCCATCTTACCAAACACCCTCATCGTCGCTCCTGTACAATGGGACATCGTAACAGAGTTAACGGAATTGCAAGCCACCAGTCCACCTCCAGCAGAATGTCCACCAGATAAGCTCTACGTACCTCAAGCCCTCAGAGAGCGTGTTCTGCAGCTCGTCCACAACAGTCCCAGTTCTGGCCACCCGGGTATCACCGCAACGCTACAACTTCTGTCCAACAAGTTCTGGTGGCCAACACTCCGTACTGACACAGTCAACTATGTAAGAGATTGTGAGACATGCTGCATCACCAAACCCTCCAAACAGCTCCCAGCAGGCCTGCTACAACCGTTACCCATACCGCAAAGACCGTGGTCTCACATTGCCATAGACTTTGTCACGGACCTACCCTCGTCAGCAGGACACACTACCATCCTCACTGTAATAGACCGTTTCTCCAAGTCATGCCGGCTCATACCTCTTCCCAAGTTGCCCACTGCCCTTGAGACCGCTGAGACCTTGTGTAACTATGTCTTCAGGTTCTACGGACTGCCAGAGGACATCGTCTCTGACAGGGGTCCCCAGTTCACCTCCCGTCTATGGTCAGCCTTCTTCAAAAGTCTCAATGTCAACATAAGTCTCACTTCAGGATACCACCCGGAATCCAACGGCCAGTCAGAACGCCTCAACCAGGAGATCATTCGCTTCCTGAGGTCTTACTGCCACCGCAATCAGGCCGACTGGAGCAAGTTTCTCTTCTGGGCCGAGTATGCCCAGAATTCTATCCGCAAACCCGCCACTGGACTCACACCCTTCCAATGTGTGTTGGGCTTTCAGCCGCCTCTCTTCCCTTGGTCTGGAGACCCCTCAGATTTGCCCACTGTCAACACTTGGATGCAGAGGAGCGAGGCCACTTGGAATGCGGCCCACACACACCTACAAGTTGCTATACGGAGACAGAAAAGGTTTGCGGATCTCCGCCGTCGTCCTGGCCCTGAGTTCGCCCCTGGCTCGTGGGTCTGGCTCTCCACAAGGGATCTCCGTCTCAGGCTTCCATGTCGCAAGCTCAGTCCCAGGTACGTGGGTCCATTTAAGATTATAAGACAAGTCACACCAGTTTCTTACCGTTTAGCCTTACCATCTGAATACCGTATCTCACCCACCTTTCATGTGTCTCTGCTCAAGGCCGCTGGTGCTCCGAGAGGGGTGGACGACCTAGACGAGGACCGGGAACAGAGACCCCCTCCTTTGATCATCGACGATGAGGAGGCGTACCGGGTCAACGAGATCCTCAACTCACGACGCCGGGGTGGAGTACTACAGTACCTTGTGGACTGGGAGGGGTACGGTCCCGAGGAGAGATCTTGGGTCAATGCCAAGGACATCTTAGACCCCTCTTTGACCGCAGAATTTCATCAAAATCATCCGGGTAAGCCGGCCCCTCGTCCTCGTGGAAGACCCCGGCGTCAACAGCCTCCTCACGTCAGGAGCCGTTCGCAGGGAGGGGGCTCTGTAACGATCCCGACCTCTGTGGTTCCCCCCGATCGCCACCAGAGGTCATCATCGCCTGAGTACTAGTTCTCATCCCTCACTACATCTCCCATAAGCCCCGTACCTGGTTCTGACCCCATGGACTATCACTTCCTGTCTTTCCCCTATAAATACTTCCGGGTTTCGCTTCTCCAGCGCGAAGTCTTGTTTTGCCCCGGCTGACATTTCTGAGCGTTTATTTCTGTGTTGGATTATTGTGGACCATTTCTGGACTGTTTCCCCGTTGACTGAACCCTGCTGCCTGCCTCTGGAACCCTCTGCTTTGTTATACGGATTATTGTTTACTCTGTCTGCTGCCTGCCCCGACCTCCTGCCTGCTTTTCGACTCTGAGTATTGTCTTACCTACGTTATCCCTGTTTACTGTGTACTGACCTTGCCTGTCTACGCTGATTGTCAATAAACGCTGCAAATGGATCCCAACCCTGTTGACCCGTCATTACACTTAGCCTGCTATTCACAAATTAATTTATTGGTTATAATTATTGATTTTTGAATGCCATTTTTATGATTTCTCCAGTTTTTTTTTTTTTTTTAAATATATCTGCAACATTCACTGTTGCCATTTTCCAGATTTAGAGCAGAAAATTAAGAACACAACTTTTTTTTGAAAATTCCATTTTCATTGTTACATCATCTTTTAAATGTACTGTTTAAAAAAAATAATGTTTTAATTATGTATTGATATTTTTACAGTTTTATTTTGTGTTTACAGTTTTGAGTAATGTGTCATGACACATTACTGAATACACGTTAAAATATAAAATACTTGTTTTATACGTTCTCACCTGACTGAGTCAAATGTTGTTCTGTTTTGTTCTGGTGTTTCAATTTTTTTCTGAGGTCTGGGAAACATACTTTCCCCCCTTTCTTTCAAAGGCCTTTTTCAGTGACATTACCAGCTTTGTTTGTAACTCCTCTTTAGCATTATTGTTTACTTGTGGAACTGAGTCTTTATATACATGAGTTTCCTCTATTTTTCCCCCAGTATTTTTTTTTTGGTTCTTATCTTCATTCCAGATTCTTGTTGAAGACTTTAAGTGAATCCCATTGTCATAATATTTTTCATCATTTTTCTCAATGATTTCATTCATCTTCTCTAGAAGCTTGGTGATGTGAGTTTGATTAATCTCACTTTTACTGTTGATCGCATGATATTGTCCTCTGCAATGATTGATTAGGTTCTGAAACTTTCTACTAAACATAAAATCCATCCATTCTCTGTTTGACATTAGTTGTCTTCCAGTAAACAGCACCATGGTAAAATTCAAAGCCTGAGCTCCAAAGATCTCCTGAATCTTTGCCACAATGTTCCTCTCGTCCTCTCTGAAGGTCTCCAAGTTGATGACAAGCAGGAACATGTGAGGACCAGGGTCAGCGAGAGAAAGACTCTTCATCATCTGTTTTTGGAGCTCTTCATCAGACAGCCGAGTGTTGAAGAATCCTGGAGTGTCGATGATGGAGATGTATCTACACTTTGCTCTTCCTCTCTGTATCTCACTTTCTCTGGTTCTGCTCTCTTTAAATGCATCTCGCCCCAGTATTGCATTTGCTGTTGGACTCTTTCCAGCTCCAGAGACTCCCAATAAAACAATCCTCAGATCCTGTGAATCACCTGCATTTAAACAGTTCATGTCATTAACTTGAGCTCTTGATGGTTTATAAATGCTTCTGTGAATATCATGCCTGTTATTGCTTTTTCATTGTCATGCCAACACTATTAAAAATTGCTGCAAATTGCCAATGATGAACAGCTGCTGTTAACAAGCAGAATAGCTGAAGAAAAGCGAAACACGAAAGAAACACAGCCTTAGATAAAATCAACTGAAATAAAACAGCAGAGCATAATTAATAAAGTGTAGTTTTATTATAATATTCTACTGTGTACTTCAGTATTATTAAAATTTACTATAGTAAAAACTTTATTTTACTACAGAAACAAACTCACTATAGTTAATACTACAGTATGCTGTAGTATAAGTTAAGAAAGTGTAGTAAATAGTATACTACAGTGCACTACATTTTACTACAGTTAACTATAGTAAATTCTAAAGTTTACTACAGTATTTACTACAATTTATGAACTCACTATAGTCAGTACTATAGTATGCTGTAGTATAACTTAAGAAAGTGTAGTTAATACTATAATATAGCTGGTCACGCTTGAGGGAGCTAATCAAATGTTATTAGCGTTTTTTAAAAAACTTTATAACTTTTGGACAGAAGGTGGTGCTGCCCCCAAACGTTTTAAGTACTTTCAGCTGTGATCCAGTTGTGGTGAAAATCAGACAAACTGTTCAAAAAAGGAGGTTCTACGAACTATTAAAAATATACAAACTATTAAAAATATTTTACATTAACCCACAGGTGTAGTGGTGTGCAAATTATTACACAGTACTGTTTAGATAACAATTTCTACAAACTAATTCTGAACTTTTAACTTGTGAAGGCCATTGCATATTATGCTTTATGTGGATGACATAACCTGACTTTTTGGCAGTCATTCTGTATTTTCATACATCATGATATTCTGTGCTTATATTAAAAAAAAAATAATAATAATAAAATGTAAAAAAAAAAATAACCAGCAAAAATTAATAATTGCTTTAAACTTTTACTTCCTTATCATGGTTTTAATTATTTTAAATATCAGGAAAAAAAAGCACAGCATATGATATAATTCTCAGTACTTTACTGTAGTATGTGAGTGAAATATTAGGTTGTTTAATTTTGACTAACCTTTATATCCTGATGCCATTATGTCCTGCAGTTCTGCAGTTTGTTTTGTCTCTCAGTCTCTCTGTCTTTGTCTGACTGTATGAACTCAATGAGAGTAAGTGAAAGTGTCTTACCGGTCTCATACTCCATAAATTAGGACACTGCCCACTGTTTGTATAACACACTTATGAATACATAAAGTACTGTTTTTGCATGTAATGCCCAGTCTCTTATCCCAGAAGTTAACCAGAGCTCTGAATTCAACATAAACTGTAAAAGTAATTTCTGACTTAAAGATTATCTAACTCACTGCCATAATTAATTGTTTTTACTTATTCTTCTTCCTTATTCCCAATCACAAGTCAACATAAAAAAAAAAAAAAAACAGTTTTATAGTTATATTACTGTGAGTGTGTTCTTTGGAAGGTTTGATTCACTGACTATGTTTACATAAGCACAAATAATACGATTATTTCCAATAATCAGAGTGAGGACTTAATCGCATTATGATGTTTACATGTCAAGAGCAAGCGCTTCACTCCCATTTGCATGCAATTTCCATTATTCGTATTATTTGCTGTATGGTTATTTATTTTGTCAACATGAACTGTTTCCTCAGCTCCCCAGAAGTGTGATGCTTTCTTCCCTGCAATTGTTTCTAATCTGCGTGTTAGGTGCATGTCACATCATTCATGTCAGGCCTCTAGACTAATTTTACCTACTGGTTGCTCTTTTGCGACTAACCTTCTCAGTTGGTTAACATTCAACACGTTCTTTTTCATCAGTATTATTATTTGTGATTTTAATTTTGTGAATGGGAGTTCCTCTCTTGCTATATTTTCTGCTGGGCTTCGGATGCTTTCGCTTTCGAATTTGCGGTCTTGCTGTCATGTTTTACAAGAAAAGATAATTGTCTGATTTGCTTAGGCTACTAAACACTTATAACGTTTTAAGACTAAAACAAAAGATAGATTCATGCATGTAATCAGCAAATTCAGCTGTGTGATGCACACCTTATGGAGCTGGACGCTTTATGGACGCATTGGAGCAGCACAGACCATGCACTTGCACAAATTCAGCCACGTAAATTTTCAACTCGCACATTCTTAAAAAAAATTGCAAATACATCCATTTTGGTTGCAGTCTACAGCCCTGTATGTCACAAGCACATGCACACTGGTCAGAGTGGCAATATTGCGATTAAGGTGTTTACATGCCTGTATATTTCGATTAAAATGGGTGTACACCACCTATGTTAATACTATTATGCTTGCTGCAATTATGAGCTAAAATTTAGACAAGGTAAAATTTAATCGCAATATTGCCAAAATCTCATTATAATCACATTAAGAGGTACATATAAACACACTCAGTAAATCAGTTCAAGGAGGCGTCGCTAATGTGTGTGTGTTCATGGTAATAGTGGGCCTCATTTATCAATCCAGCATAGAAACGAGCGCAGATCCGTGCACACAAATCAATTTATGACGGTTTACGTGTGATTCATAAAATGTTCGCCAATCCCATCGTACGAATGATCGTACATTGATAAATGTGGCGGCTGAAAACAATCAGCATTTAAATATCACGCCCCTAAAAACACCCTGATTTAGAAGCCTTTCCCCTAGAGTTTACGACAAAAAAAGGAAGTAAACTCATGAAAGACTAAATGATCTTACTCTTAATACACCCTTTAACCTTATATTTGCAAACAATAGGATTAATTTATACAGTATGTATAATAAATACCAATAAATATAAAGAAACATTTATAAACATTATAGCTTATTTAGTTCTCTTTAATCCACAACAAACCCTTTAAACTCAATGATATTACAGAACAAGAATGATGAGTAGCTATAAAAATTTATATTGAACTATAAAGTAAAACACAAATTAGGCTATAGTGAATACGGAATACAAACGTCGAGCTAAAATAAATAAATGAGTTAAGCAAAACTAAACGGCATTGGGCTCACAAGCCTCTCTCATCAGCATCCAAATGTTTCCATTTTTTGCCACCGAAACTATTATCCATGATGTTATTGAAATGCAAAATAAATAAATTATCTGTGATGTAAACAAGTTTTTGTACTTCACTTGTGTTCCAATATCATCCTATATAAATCATCCTTTGCATGCGCAAACATGTTTAGTTTGGTGCTGGACACTGATTTTACAGCGGACCTTTTAAATTGAGCAGTGCAACTTTAATGTTTGGTTGACTGCATTTTAGTTTAACTAATGGCTAAAATGTCAAGTGAGCAATGCTGAAATGTGTGTGTGTGTGTGTTTGTGTGTGCGCGTGAGGTGACTGCATGATCAGTTACATTTAATAAAGTAAAGATATAATAAATAAAATGCATTGAGTGTCACAAAAACGAATGTGGCCTATACTTGTCGTCAATTTTAATTAAGTTAGTTAATTAGTTAATTCCATTGCCCTGTCCCCCCACCCCTCGAACATCGCATTTGGTACTGAAAACTACTACGAAAAAATATTTAGTAGCACCAGTGCAACTGACTCAATCAACATACATGTATTTGCGCTTAGGGGAGCTTCAAAGGTTTCTACAACATGTTTTTGCAGTGTTGAGTAATGTATCACAGACATATCTATTGATTCCTTGAATGCAGTATTAATCAGAATCCACTCGCTGTTCAAAACACCTTGTTTGCAGTTGTGCAAACTAATGAATCCTCTCATTATAACAAAGACACAATGTTAGTAAGATATTTATTGTGCATTGTAGACAGCTTTGTTGATTATAACTGTAAAATCACGAAAGGTGAATAAAACATTTTAAAGATTATTAAGGGAGTTAATGTTTCAAAGTCACAGCTGAGCCACTGTGCATCTCCAAGTAAACAGTGATTGTTTATGAATGAATGCACATTTTTAAATGAATCTGAGTTCTTGATTCAACTACCCATTCATAAAGACAGTCACTTACTTAGTTCCTGAATGAATCAGCCATTCAAATGAATGAATGATTCAGTGATAAACTCAGTGACTTACCGCCACCTACTGTCAGTTTTATTTTTAAAATATAATTTAAGTTATTTAAATCATTTCACTCAATCAATCAATATTTCTGTTTTTCAAAATGTTATATTTAAAACAATGTCATAACATTGTTATGAATTTACAACATTCATGTCACCTCTGAGCCTCATTAAACATCTGTAAATATACCTAAATGCCACTTTTATATTCTTCTGTGCCACCTCTGTAGTGGAAATTTTGTTAATATTGATTTCTCTTGATTAATATCTCCTTATTGTACTTTTTCTTATTTGATTGTTTGAATTAGAAATGTAAAAAAGGCATATATATACATGTATACATACATACATACACTCTAGGAGCGACTCCTGGCACTCAAAACAACAACAGTCCAGGAGGGTGAGGGAACAGAGGCAAAACAGGGTGGGGACAGAGGGCCAGGTCCGTGCAGAGGAGGTGGGACTGGATCGTGGAGCAGGGTGCAAAAGTCGTAGGCCACTAGTATTTTCACCAGCTAAAAAAAGGGTTTAAAGTAAGTTTTCTTCCTTTTGCTGTAGTGTGTCAGTAGGAAACATCAGTTTACATTTCCAAACATTCTGTTTGTCATTAATTGTAATAATCTAGTGAGATTTTTATTTGCACAAGGAGTCTGACAACAGCCAGTGCTCCACACAGAGATCTGATCTCACCATCATCCAGTCTGTCTCTGGAATGACATGAAGAAACAGAAAAACTGGGACAGACTAAATCCAGAAGAACTGTTTCAACATCTTCAAGATGTTTCAAGTAACCTACCTGCAAAGCTACCTGAAAAACTATGCACAAGTGCACCTAGGACAAAAGCTGCTTTAAACGCAAAGGATGGTCACATCAAATGCTGATTTATTTTAGTTAATAGAAGTTCATTGATATAGAAAATCTATTTATGACATTATTTTTGACAGCTTTCTCATTTTATGTGTCTAACTGCCTAAAAAGTTTAACAGTACTGTAGCTTTGTAGGTATAGGTCTCTTAAAGCATCTTGGAGATGTTGCCACAGTTCTTCTGGATTTAGTCTGTCTCAGTTTTTTCTGTATCTTAAGACAGACTGGATTGAATGATGGAGAGATCAGATCTCTGTTTGCACAAGGAGTCTGACAATAGCCTGTGCTCCATACAAAAATCTCACTGGATTATTATAATTAATGGCAAAATGAATGTTTAGAAATGTAAACTGATATTTCTTACTGACACACCTACAGCAACAGACCGACTTTAACTGACTTTAAACCATTTTTTAGCTGATGAAAATACTAGTGGCCTAAGACTTTTGCACAGTACTGTATATATATATATATATATATATATATATATGTGTGTGTGTGTGTGTAACCTGGTTAGTGTAAAGATTATGTGTTATTATACTGTGAATTATATGTTTAGTTATATTATAACATATATTTTATGTTGTGCCTTTAGTGTTTCATACTATGTCTATAGTATATAAATAATGCTTCATCTTCTTTAATTATTTAATGTGTTATTTGCGTGTTTACGTGATCCACGATTATGATGAGGGGGGTGGGGCTTGCGGAAAGAGAGGGGAGAGACGCAAGAAGGAGCGAGGAAAAATAATACTGCGTAGTTCGTCCAAAACAGGATATTCTATCTGAAAGTCCTGGTGATTTAGAATACCATGCTAATAATAACTTTATTTAGCCAGTGTAGGTGATAGCTTGAAGGATTCCACCTGTCGCGTTCATCCCATTCCCATCCCACGAGGAGGGGTGATTAACATTGGCTTAAAAACCCGGAGTTCCGCTGTTGCTGCGGGGAAATACTCGCCAGCTCCGTGGGCGAGCCGACGTCCGGACGATTTGCGGTACAGCGGGACCCATCGCGCGCTGGATGATATCAGGCCTGCAACGTAGGGTGGGTGTGTGAGTGAGAGTGCAAGTGTGGGCCCACGGAACTGTTATTTCTTAACCAAATGTAGTTTGTTCATCTCCATAGTAACTTTGTATCCAGTTGGAAGTTTATATTAAGTAATTCAGTTAAAGCCACAAGGTTAACTCACTTTAAAGGTATCTAACACTTAAAAGGCATAAGAGGCTGTTATATTTCCACGTATCACTCGGGTAAAAGGAAATCATGTGACATAGTGGCTTTGGGTATTGCAACTACTTTGTGTTATTTTAACATTTTTTTGTATTTACATTGCTTTAATTTGTCAGTTTACTCGCACACGTAAACCAAGTTTTGAATTCTCAGTCTTTATTGCTGCAGGAGGGAAAGCATACATACACACACATTTTCGCCGTGGCCTGGCAAAACATACCAATTTGAAAAACTAACAGATTGTGTAGTTGAGTTAAAAAAGTAATTTCTTACTGCTAAATTCTGAAAAAAACAGAGGAGTTAATTATCAGACCTAAAACCTCCGTTTGTAATAACCTAAAACACTGTTGTCACGAATCTGGTCGGTGTTCTGCGGACCGCTCACCACCAGATGTCACTCTCGTTACATTATTACACACAGACTGTTGTACTACACCCCGGACTGCATCTCCCACTATACACCACGCTGATTGCGCCATACACCTGTGGCCAATCAGCAACCCTATAAAAGCCACGGACTTTCACTCGGCAAGCACCGAGTATTGTGGAGTGTTATGTGGAGTTTAGTTTGTTGCATATAGCGCTCCCCTAGTGCTAGCACTGTTTCCTAGTTTAAGTTCCTAGTTCCTAGTTTCCTGTGTTTCTTTGTATCCCGAGTTCCTAGTTTCCTGTGTTTAGTATTCTCGCCTGGCCATCTCGTTTCGTTTGTCTAGCCGCCTGCCTTTCTGGACTCATGCTCGTCATCAGGATTATTCTTCAGTCGCACGTTATGGATTATGTTCGCCGTTGATCGACTCATGCCAGCCTCACGGACTTCTCTTGTGCCTAGCCCCAATATACCTGTTTGTTGTGATTTTGACCCTGCCTGTCTGACCATGTCTTTGCCTCATCCCTATAATAAAAGCGTGCGTATGGATCCCCTCGCCTCTCGTCTCCCTCTCCACAGCACAACTGTCTAATACTTAATGGCTTTTCTGTTAATTCTTTGTCATCAGTTAGGAACCTAGGTATGCTATTTGATGGCAATCTTTCCTTTGAAAACCACATCTCTAGTATTTGCAAAACTGCATTTTTCCATCTCAAAAATATATCTAAATTACGACCTATGCTCTCAATGTCAAATGCTGAAATGTTAATTCAAGTGTTTATGACCTCAAGATTAGATTATTGTAATGCTTTATTGGGTGGTTGTTCTGCTCGCTTAATAACCAAACTCCAGCTGGTCCAAAATGCAGCAGCTAGAGTTCTAACTAGAACTAGAAAGTATGATCATATTAGCCCGGTTCTGTCAACACTGCACTGGCTCCCTATTAAACATCGTATAGATTTTAAAATCCTGCTAATTACTTATAAAGCCCTAAATGGTTTAGCTCCTCAGTACCTGAGTGAGCTCTTATCACATTATAGTCCCTCACGTCCGCTGCGTTCTCAAAACTCTGGCAGTTTGATAATACCTAGAATATCAAAATCAACCGCGGGCAGCAGATCATTTTCTTATCTAGTGCCCAAACTCTGAAACAGTCTACCCAACACTGTTCGGGATGCAGACACACTCTGTCAGTTTAAAAGTAAATTAAACACCCATCTCTTTAACCTTGCTTACACATAACACTTCAACATATTCCTATAATTCAAATCCGTTAAAGGATTGTTAGGCTGCATTAATTAGGTCAACCAGAACCGGGAACACTTCCCATAACACCCGATGTACTCAGTGCATCGTCAGAAGAATGGCATCTACGCTAATATTAGTCTGTTTCTTTCTTAAGGTCACCTTAACCACCAGATCCAGTCCGTATCCAGATCAGATGGTCACTGCAGTCCCCCGGATCCAGTCCGTACCCAGCCCAGACGGTGGATCAGCACCTAGAGACGACCTCTACAGCACTGAATGTCAGCAGAGACAACATCAACTAGATGAGCCCCAGAGACGGATCCACAGTGAAGACCTCGTCACCTAGACGGCCGTCAGCACAAGACCACAGGAAGCAGATGAGTCCTCTGCGTCTGGCCAGAGGAGAACTGGCCCCCCGACTGAGCCTGGTTTCTCCCAAGGTTTTTTTTCTCCATTTGTCACCGATGGAGTTTTGGTTCCTTGCTGCTGTCACCTCTGGCTGGCGATATTGTATTTTATTTTATTGTATTTGATTAACTGCCTTTACCTGAAAATTGAGTGTTTATTGTTGCCATTTTGCATTATTGATGTACTATTTCCTATTTAATACTGTACAGCCGCTTTGTCAAAATTCTGCATTGTTAAAGGCGGTATATAAATGAAGGTGACTTGACTTGACACATTTTTGGATTTGACATAAAATATGACATTTTCTAGTTAGAAAAAGTTAGAAAAAATGCCTTTACCAAGGTTTAAAAAATGCCCCTGTAAGGAGTCAGTAAGGGTAAGGAGATAACACCCCATAACGGGAAGGCAAATGTTTTTTTTACTGAATGGAGCCCCATAGGAAATTCACTGCACAGGGCCCAGAATTCTTAGTGACAGCCCTGACTAACCACAAGCGGACAGTTAGCTGCGGCTAACTGTCCGCTTGGCGTAGTATGCTCCCCTCCCTTCGAGGGTTTGCTTTGAGCATTGCCCCATCGGGCAACTGAGATCTGCCCTTACTGCCTACCCTTTGGAGCCTTGTTTATATCCATTCTTATGGTAAGGCCCACACGAACCTTTAGCCGCTTTCTCAAATCCATGTATATGGTAAGTGCGCACACGAACCTTTGAGCACTTTTCTAAAATCCATGTCGTGGTATGGAATGCACCTGCGTCCATTCTAAAATCCTTTATGTTAGGGATTCATGCGCCATTGCCCATACCCTTTCTCGAGTTGGTTAAAACCTCCTTGGGTCCGACTCCTTGAGCATCTGTCAGGCTAAAGTAACGGTATTACGCACGCCAGTTTCAGCGTGCTCTTTGAGATGATTCACGCTCAATCTCACGCCCATTTTTTGTTGGTTGTCCCCGGTCACCTTGGGCCCCACTCTATTTGGGCATCCTCGAACAGGGAGTTACCACTTGCGTTCTGTAGTACGGCTCCTGAGGGAACCTTGCAGAGCTGCGGTAGCCCCCTGGATGACAGGCCAACCTAAGCAATCCTAGGCACTTGGCCGTATCCCCTTAAAGGAATACCTTCTGTTTCCAAGCTTCGGGCTCTACCCCAGGTCCAGTGTTTCTGATCCCTTTCAGGTAAGTCTGGGGTATGCAGCCCAGGCTCTGGTCGTAGGAGATAATGTCACTGACAGATGTAACGTCACTACATCTCAGGGGCAACTCCCTTAAAGCTTAGGGAGTTGGTACTTAGTGCTCACCTCTATGATAACCGTTCCCCATAGCGACCCCTAGAGGATGCAGTTTGAGTTCCTTGAAAGAGAACGTCTCAGGTTACTGTCACGACCTCACCAGTCTAGGTTGGAGAGGCCGATGACAAGGAAAATAAAAAGAGGTAAATTTAAGATCGACAACACTCTTTCTCCTGTCCCAGCTCACAAAGATTACGAACAAACACGATTTAGATCAGTTTTCACAAAATTTATTATAACAAAACAAAAGAATTGGAAGCATATCTCTTCGGAAGGGGATCAAGGCCAACAAAACAAACAAAAGGAAAACTAAACTAAGGAGTTAGGACTAAATTACCTTTCAAAAGCAAAATCTCAAAAGAAATACAGAAGCAGCCTTCCCTGACTCCTTAACTAACCAAAAACCAGTAGAAAAAGTTTACACCAAACAAAAAAAGGCAATCCCCAACCTACTTGCTTCAAAAAGGAACGAAAGATTATTTACAAATAACGAATAAACAAAATAAACAACGAATAACTAGTTACAGACTGAAAATGTACCGTTGCAAGACACAGGAGAAACAAATCTCTCTTTCAATGTAACAATCTACTCACACAACAATTCAACCAGGTTTTCGAAACAACGTAATTCGCAATATGGTACACTGGAAAAAAAACAAAGAAAAGTGTTGTCTGGGGCAGGAGACAGAGGACGAAAACGACGGAGCTTCAGCACGCGCTCTCAACAGAAGCTCTCAATACTGCTCTGCTTCCCCGTATTCAAACGCTCCCGCTTGCTGCGCAATTTCCTGCAGCTGGTCCCAATCAAGCGCTGCCAGAAGGAGAGAGAGGGAGAGAGAGAAGGAGGGAGAGAGAGGAACTGCGTACGATGTATTGCACGCAATACAACAACAATAACAACAACAACAAACATGAGTACAAAAAAAATAAATATACGTCCGATGACGTAACACCCCCACCCTTAGTTACAAAACCTAGTTTGTAATAAATCAACTTACAACATTCAATTCATATCACAATATGTGCAATTTAATTATCACCAGTATACGCTCTGGACAACGCATCGGCTACGATGTTTTCTGCACCTTTCTTATAGCGTATATCTAAATCAAACTCCTGTACAATCAGTGCCCATCTCATTAAACGTTGGTTGGAGTTTGACATACGAGACAGAAATGTTAACGGATTATGATCCGTGTATACTACAATTCGATTTCCAGTGCTTAGGTACACTTCGAAGTGTTTAAGGGCTAAAAGTAATGCCAATGCTTCTTTCTCTATGGTGCTATAGTTCTGTTGACATTTGGTAAACTTTTTAGAGAAATAACTGACAGGATGTTCAATGCCAGCATCATCAGCTTGCATCAGCACCGCACCGGCGCCACGAGCACTTGCGTCAACCTGCAGAGTGAAGGGCAAATCGAAATTTGGAGCAGACAAGATTGGAGCGTTGCACAGCAAGTCTTTAGCAGAGCAAAAGGCAGATTCACACTTTTTATCCCACACAAACTTTCGCTCTGTACTAAGGAGATCGGTAAGGGGCGCAACCACTGAGGCGAAGTTCTTACAGAACCCTCTGTAATAACCGGTCATTCCCAAAAAACGTCGTAATTCACGTTTATTAGTTGGTGACGGGAACTCTGCAATAGCTTCTACTTTTGCACTCACAGGTTTGACCTGGCCTTGTCCAACCAGTTTTCCAAGGTAAGTAACCACAGCCTTAGTGAATTCACACTTACTGAGGTTGAGTGTCAACGATGCCTCAGCCAAGCGCTTCAGGACTGAATTGAGGGTGGATAAGTGGTCTTCCCACGACATGGAATAAACCACTACATCATCAAGATAGACTTCACAATTCTGAATCTCAGATAACACAGTTTGCATTAATCTTTGAAACGTGGCAGGTGCGTTGCGCATTCCGAAGGCCATCACTGTATATTGCATGAATGCATCAGGTGTGACAAACGCAGAGATCTCGGAAGCGCGCGGTGTCAACGGCACCTGCCAGTAACCTTTAAGGAGGTCAAGCTTGGTTACATAGCGTGAAGAACCCACTCGGTCGACACAGTCCTCGACTCTGGGAAGAGGAAATGAGTCAGCTTTTGTTACGCTATTTACCTTACGGAAATCTGTACAAAATCGAAGGGAGCCGTCAGATTTGGGCACAAGAATGCACGGTGAACTCCAAGGACTCTGACTGGCAACAGCAAAACCATTACGCACCAAGTACTCAACTTCATCTCTCATAACTTGGCGTTTACACGGATTAACTCTGTAAGCGTGCTGTTTTATAGGCGTGCTTTGACCCACATCGATGTCATGTACCAACACGTTAGTCTGAGAGGGAATATCGTGGAACAGAGTGGGATACTTGTTAATCAACTTGACAACATCATTGCGGTGTTCCTCAGACAGATATGAGAGGTAAGTTGGCAGTGTGGCTAAAATGGTAGAGTTTGACAGCCTCCCACAAGTAGCATGAGCATCTTTGTCACTTAAATCATCCACCTCCGGCACGTAACCAGTGGGCAGATCAACAATATTCACGGCGGTCACACTTTTAGCTACAGGGTTAATGTCACACTTATTTCTGTCAACATATGCTTTAAGCATATTCACATGGCAGACCCTGCTTTTACGCCGTCGATCGGGAGTGAGAATAATGTAATTAGTGTCACTCAGTTTCTTTTCTATGGTGTATGGACCGGCAAATCGAGCATGCATCGGAGAACTGGGCACAGGCAACAACACTAGTACAGACTCTCCAGGTTGAAAACTACGAGCAACACTCTTCTTATCATATCTAGTTTTCATCTTGACTTGGGTGTCTGAAAGATGCTGTTTAGCAACATCCCAAGCTCTGTGGAGATGCTCACGGAATGTACTCACATACTCAAGGATCGGCACACGGGGGGAATCTTTAGAAAGGAACTGATCGTGGATTAACTCCAAGGGTCCCCGAATTGTATGTCCGAACACAAGTTCGGCAGGGCTGAACCCTAGGGACTCCTGCACAGTGCTTCTTACAGCCAGCATCAAGAGGGGCAATCCATCCACCCAGTCTTTGCCAGTTTCTACACAGTAAGTGCGCAGCATTGACTTGAGCGTCTGATGGAAGCGTTCCAGCGCTCCTTGCGATTCTGGATGGTTTGCGCTTGATAGTTCATGTTGTATCTGTAATTCTTTCGCCAGCTGTTCAAACAAATTAGAAGTAAAATTTGTTCCGCGATCTGTTTGAATTACTTTCGGTAAGCCGAACATGGAGCAGAATTTAACCAGCTCTTTAACCACCGCTTTTGTGGTAATGGAACGCAGAGGTACGGCCTCTGGGTAGCGTGTAGCTGTACACATTATCGTGAGCATGTACTGGTGACCGGATTTGGCTTTGGGCAAGGGACCTACACAATCAAGGATGAGTCTTTCGAATGGCTCTCCTATGACAGGAATAGGTTGAAGCGGGGCTTGAGGGATCACTTGGTTGGGCTTACCCGCAAGCTGACAGATGTAACAAGATCGAACAAATGCAGACACAGAAGACTTCATACTGGGCCAAAAGAAATGTCTAGCGATACGATCGTGCGTTTTTGTAACACCAAGGTGTCCTGAGCAAATATGCTCGTGGGCCAGTTTCATAATTTGAGTTCGATAGCCGGTGGGGAGAACGATTTGATAAGCCCCTTCACGTTCAGAGTCTGACGGCTTCCACCAGCGCATTAGCACACCGCCATCCCAACAATAACCTACTGGCGCATCTGAAATTTGCGTTTTGTCTGCAGCAGCACTAATACATTTACTCAACGACAAGTCAGATTTTTGAGCAGCAATTAACTGTTCCCTACTCACTTTTAAGGGAGCATCATTTTCTTTCAAACATTCATGACCCTCGGACGGCTGCAGCTGAACAAAAAATTTACATTCAGCGGTCTCCGGCGATGAAACCAGGAACGAACGGGAAAGATCAATCACATCGTCAAATTTCCTTTTCTGTGCGCGAGTCACAGCGCATGAAGGAAAAATAGAAGCGAATTGCGACAGCGCGTCATCTTGGCCGCTAGCATCAGGCTTCGCAGAAACGATCGGGTACGGGAAGACTTTGGTTCCAGCCAAATCATTACCAAGGATCATATCTACGCCCTCCACAGGTAATTGTGAATGCACACCGATACTCACAGGACCAGAAATAAGGTCAGACTTCAGATGAATAGTGTGCAATGGCACTGAAGTACAGCCCATTTCTATACCACGAATGAGCACATTATTACCAGTGTACGATTTTGATGAGAACGGTAGCGTACTTTCCAGTATGATTGACTGTGCTGACCCTGTATCCCTTAACATCACAATAGGCCTAAAATCAGAACCATCTGGGAGCGCTACTGTACACGTTTGCAAAAACGAATCGAAGGCAGAGGGATTTGATCGCGGGGTAAGAGAGGTAAGTGCTACCCCTTTAGGCTTACCACCTGCTTTCTGCTGCCAGGCTTTACAATTTGAGATCATGTGGCCAGGATCAAGGCAATAGAAACAAACTCTTTTTCTCTCAGGCCGTTTTGAAGTGTCTTTCAATTCATTCGCCGGTCTGAAAGAGCCATTTCCTTTATTTTTCCCTACATCAATAGTGGAGAAAACTTTTGGAACGCGCACAGGGGAAAATACGGTTTTATGCGTGAGCACAAATTCGTCAGCAAGAACTGCAGCGTCCGACAATTTAGAGACTTTCTGCTCGTTCAAATGCACTACAATACTCTCTGGCAAGCAATTTTTAAAATCCTCAAGTAAAATCAGTTCTTGCAAATCCTCAAGTGTTGCGATTTTGGTCGAGAGACACCATTTCTCAAACAATGCTTTCTTTTCACGCGCAAACTCCACAAATGTTTGCTTGGCTGTCTTTGAACAAGCCCTGAACTTCTGTCGATACGCCTCCGGTACTAGTTCGTAGGCTCGCAAAACAGCCAGTTTCACAATATCATAATTTAGTGAATCTTCAATTGGCAAAGCCGCACAAACTTCTTGGGCTTTGCCAACAAGATTGCACTGCAACAGCAATGCCCACATATCTCTAGGCCATTTTAATTTAGCCGCGACCCGTTCGAAAGCCACAAAGTAGGAATCTACTTCGGTTTCACGGAATGGAGGAACAAGTTTAACGTACTTACCTACATCGAAGTCAGGTTGCCCAACCTCAGAACTACTGGAAGGGGGTCTGGTGCGCGGTGGTGGGATTGGTTTACTGCGCAGCATCTGAGCTTCTATATCCAGTTTACGTAACTTGACATCCCGATCAGTTTTTAACTCCAGTTCTTTTAATCGGAGTAGCTGTGTTTCGTATTCCTGTTTCTTTAATTCAAGATCTAATTCCTTTAATCGAACAGTTACCATCGGGTCTGCTTTCATTTTACCGCTTACTGAATCTGCGTCGTCCGATACGGCCCCTCCGTCAGTCTCTACCTCTGGACCTTCTACTACCGCACGTCCAGGTAAAACGCCTGCCTCCACTAACTTGCCGTACAATTCGTCTTTGATGACTTGTTTCTTTTGCTCTTTCGGGACGGTTATGTTATAAAATTCGGCTATTACAACTAAATCTTTTTTTCTACACCGATCGAATTCATCTAACGTGGGCGAGAGAGAAAATTTAAGTAAATCAAATTCCATTTTAAACCATATGAATTTCCTCCTCTACCAAAAGTTCAAAAACAGCCAAGCAAAAATAGTTTCTAAACGAAAATAGCGAGAAAATAAACGAACGGACGAGCCCCCAATTGTCACGACCTCACCAGTCTAGGTTGGAGAGGCCGATGACAAGGAAAATAAAAAGAGGTAAATTTAAGATCGACAACACTCTTTCTCCTGTCCCAGCTCACAAAGATTACGAACAAACACGATTTAGATCAGTTTTCACAAAATTTATTATAACAAAACAAAAGAATTGGAAGCATATCTCTTCGGAAGGGGATCAAGGCCAACAAAACAAACAAAAGGAAAACTAAACTAAGGAGTTAGGACTAAATTACCTTTCAAAAGCAAAATCTCAAAAGAAATACAGAAGCAGCCTTCCCTGACTCCTTAACTAACCAAAAACCAGTAGAAAAAGTTTACACCAAACAAAAAAAGGCAATCCCCAACCTACTTGCTTCAAAAAGGAACGAAAGATTATTTACAAATAACGAATAAACAAAATAAGCAACGAATAACTAGTTACAGACTGAAAATGTACCGTTGCAAGACACAGGAGAAACAAATCTCTCTTTCAATGTAACAATCTACTCACACAACAATTCAACCAGGTTTTCGAAACAACGTAATTCGCAATATGGTACACTGGAAAAAAAACAAAGAAAAGTGTTGTCTGGGGCAGGAGACAGAGGACGAAAACGACGGAGCTTCAGCACGCGCTCTCAACAGAAGCTCTCAATACTGCTCTGCTTCCCCGTATTCAAACGCTCCCGCTTGCTGCGCAATTTCCTGCAGCTGGTCCCAATCAAGCGCTGCCAGAAGGAGAGAGAGGGAGAGAGAGAAGGAGGGAGAGAGAGGAACTGCGTACGATGTATTGCACGCAATACAACAACAATAACAACAACAACAAACATGAGTACAAAAAAAATAAATATACGTCCGATGACGTAACATTACGTATGTAACCCTGGTTCCCTGAGAAGGGAACGAGACACTGCGTCCTCTAGTCTCATCGCCATGCTTTAGATGTAAGCTTCAGATGAAGAAGCAAATGTTATGTTCTACCAGCGTCCTTTTATACTGTTGTTGCACCAGTAGTGACGTGCCGGCAGCATCGAGTCGCGCCGAAAGTGACATCATAGACTGTCACTGGCTGACTCTGTTGATGTTTTTGTATGTAGGCTTCAGACACGGGTCACAGAGATGGCGTTCCCCATAGTGACCCCTAGAGGACGCAGTGTCTCGTTCCCTGAGAAGGGTTGTCCCCCTCAGATAGGGGTTTGAGAAAACAACGTTTATGCATGGTTAGTGAAAATCACATTTTTTTTAAGTCACTGAAATAAGGCCATGAAACACGTTAAGAACATTTGTGCAAATATAGAAATAGATTGTAGAAATAGTTAAGTGTCACCACAAAACCTGCACATTTCATAAATTATCTTTTATTAAGCATTCTCAAACTATATGTAAACAGATTTGGCATGGCAGAAATTCAGCAAAAAGTGCCCCCTAGTGGATCATATCTCGTTGAAAACACTTGTGCTGTGTATTAGTACACCTATTTCTGAACATTTGTTTACAGTCACTCTCACTGTTGTTTTCACTCATTTTAGGTAAGTTTAGTCTCTAAAATTACACAAAAAGTACATACATGTGTTCCTTACTCTTTCTTTTATGTAAATGACATGCTTCTGTTGAATATTTGCTTTATAGAAATGGTTTAGTGTCTTCAAAAAAAGTCAGTTAGCTTCTCAACCGTAATGTTAACAATAAGAGGTAAGTTAGGTTAACTACTGACTTGAGCTCTTGTTTATGAAAGTTTGGGCTTTTAATGTCATCTGAAGTAACGTTGTTGTCATGAATCTGGTCCTGAACGCCAGCTGGCTCGCAGCCAGGTCGCTTTGCTATTCACGTTACACTGACTGTTGCACCACACCCTGGACTACGTTCCCCATCATCCGTTGTGCTGATCACATGCATCCAATCAGATGCTCTATATAAACCTCTGACTATCTCTTGCATTTTGGCCAAGTATTGGACTGCGCTCTCTGTGCCATACGGAGCCTCGTTGTTGATCCTTAGCCTAGTTCAGTCATGTTTTCTAGCCAGTTTATCCTACTCTTGTTTTCTAGCCTGGTATATCATCTTGTCTGCCTTCAGCCAGCCCTGGACCTTTCGCCTATCGTAGATTTAACCCTCTGCCTTGTCACATCGGACTGTGCCCGCCCCTCGTATGAACTCTAGCCTGTCTCATCGGATTTCCCCTTTTTGCCTCGCCCCTTGGATTACGATTGCCGCTGATCGACCCTCGCCTGCCTACAAAATACTCTTGTGTCTTGCCTTCACATACCTGTTTGCCATTGTCTGTCCCTGCCTGTGTTTGACCATGTCTTTGTCATGTTTCAATAAAGTTATGGATATGGATCGGCCCGCTTCCCGTCTCCCTCGCTCTATTACAGTTATAGATGAGCTGTTTTGATTTTTTTTTTTTTTTTTTTTTTTTTTTAAAGGTTTTGCAGGCAATTTGTCATTGAACGAAAGGAAGTCAGCTAATTTATTTAACCTAGAAGTATGCACTGTACGGTTAATCGATACATAATTTACATGGAGCATGAAAATGGGCTGAAAGTACTTTAAACATGTTTTGACCATTCATGGTAAACAAATATTGATTCCACTTGTCCTTCGACTTCAGAAGTGTCAGAAAGTCTACGACACAGGAAAAGTTCCTGGTTTTAAATTTTCTGAGTTGCTGACAGAGATATAGAAAACAGGTGATCTGAGAAAGGTTATTAAATAACTTTAGATGGATCTTTCATAATATATTTAGCCTATCTCACCATGCATCTGTAATTTTCTTTTGCTAAAATATGTACATCTATATACATTTATGTTTGTTTGCTTGTTAGTTATTTTAAAAGGACTTTAACGTCCAAACATAAGTAACACTCTATATGAGCATTAAATAAGTCAACCTAAAAATGTAAATTCTATTATTAAATTGTATTGTTTTGTATATTCTATATAATTTTTTTTATTGTCTGTATTTCACCTCTGCTATAGTTTACTTCTAATAAACCTGACATTGTATAATAAATATTGTTGGCCCTGCGACAGATTGTTTATGTTCCTTCCTAGATTCTTCCATGCTAAGGGCCGTGCACCAGAGTTGGAGCATATCTCCTGTCAAAGAACATCTCTAAATATTATGAACCCTATGACTAGTAAATAATATCTTAAACATACACTACCATTCAAAAGTGTAAGGGTCAGATTTGTCATCTATTTGAAAGAAGCCTTTTATGGTAACAACTGCTGCATTTATTTGATTAAGAAGTAAACAGTAATATTGTGAAATTACTATTTTTAAATAACTATTTTCTATTTTAATATGTTAAATAACCCTAATATGTTAATGTTTAAAAAGTGATCAAACCTAATTTTTCAGCATCATTATGCTTATCTTCAGTGTTACATGATCCTTCAGAAATCATGCAGAAATTCAGCTTTGCAAAAACAGGAATAAATTACATTTTACAATATATTCGCCTAGAAAACAGATATTTTAAATTGTAATAATAAACATAACTGTTTACATTTATGATCAAATAAATGCAGTTTTCTTGGTGAACATTAACTAACTAACCCTAACCCTAACTTATTTCAAAAACATAAACATGTCTAATCTAGCAAACATTTATAATTTATTTATGGCTGTAATCTTGCAAATTCATGTAACTGTAACGGAGACTCCAGGGAAGCGTGATAGATCCAAGTGCAAGCTTTATTACACAGATCGTAGTCAAGACAGGCAGGGTCAATATCCAAACGAACTGTAATATCCAGGGCAAAAACAATAGCAAAATCCAGGAAACAGGCAGAAGGTCAAAATACCAAGAAAGCAGTCCAAAAAGTAACAAATAAACAAGGCAATGGAACAAGGCAAAAACTATGGCAAAAAACAAGACAAAACAATGACATGAAACAAAACCGTGGCAAAAACAAGGCAATGAAACAGAAGAAAAGCTTAGTAGAGTCCGCACAGCAAAACAATACTTCGCTGGGGCCAGTTTGGTTTAGGCCTCCTTAAATGGCCACCAAACAGGAAGTTACCAATGAAGCAGCAGAGGGAGCGGTAACAGAGAGTCAGTGGGTGAGGGCTCCCCCTGCTGGCGTGGCGTTACAGAATCCCCCCCCCAGGAGTGACTCCTGGCGCTCAAAACAACAACAGTCCAGAAGGGTGGGGGAACAGAGGCAAAACGGGGTGGGACGGAGGGCCAGGTCCGTGCAGAGGAGGTGGGCCTGGATCGTGGAGCAGGGACAGACAGTGAAGCACTGGAGGACCTGGGCCATGGAGCAGAGGCAGACAGTGAAGCACTGAAGGACCTGGACCGTGGAGCTGTGGCAAACAGTGGACTACTGGAGGACCTGGGCTGTGGAGCTGTGGCAGACAGTGGAACCTTGGAGGACCAGGGCCATGGAGCTGTGGCAGACAGTGGAACCTTGGAGGACCTGGGCCGTGGAGCAATGGCAGACAGTGGACCACTGGAGCAGGGAGAGCAGGCAGCCATGGCGGGGCAGGTAGAGCAGGCAGAGCAGGAAGCCATGGCGGGGCAGGCAGAGCAGACAGAGCAGGGAGCAATGGCGAGGCAGGCAGAGCAGGCAGAACAAGGAGCCATGGCGAGGCAGGCAGAGCAGGCATAACAGGGAGCCATGGCGAGACAGACAGAGCAAGCAGAGCAGACAGGAACAGAGATATCCACAGTGGAACTAGTGACATCCATAGCAGAACGGAGTGTTCTTGATTAGCCTACTTAGCCGTGACATGGCAGGCAGAGGGTTCATGATAGGCCTCTTTGGCTGTGACATGATGGGCAGAGAGTTCATGATAGGCCTTCTTGACCGTGACATTGCGGGCAGAGAGTTCATGATTGGACACCACCCCCTTAGGGGGTTCTACAGCCGGAGCCGCCACCTCCGGGGGCATTGGCGCAGACTTATAGTCAGACATGACAGTGAGTTCAGGGGTGGACGCCGCCTCTGTGGGAGGTTCTACAGAACATGCTGACACCTCTGGAGGCACTGGCGCAAGCTCATGGACAGACAAGGCCTCTGGAGCAGAATCGTGGACAGACGAGGCCTCTGTAGCAGACTTGTGATCAGACGAGGCCTCTGGAACAGACTCGTGGACAGACGGACCTCTGGAGCAGACTCGTGGTCAGATGAGGCTTCTGGAGCGCAGTGTGTGGCCCACATGCTCAAAATGCCGACAGCCATTACAGGCAGCACAGTAGACAATGGGATGCCTGCTGGTCTTGAGGGTGTGGATTATTTATCATAATGTACTGTAAATAGCATTAAAAAAGATATTCGTTTTAATGCTGTGTGTAAATATCAGTAGTGATGCTGTAGAATGAGGTTGGAAATAGTCACCAGTGTGTAGTGAGCCACTGTCCTTATCAGTGTCTGAATTTGTGAACACAATTTATCAATTCACAACCTAGCAAACTATTAAAGTCCACTTCCAAAACAAAAATTCACATATAATGTACTCACCCCCTTGTCATCCAAGATGTTGATGTCTTTCTCTTTAGTCGTAAAGAAATTATGTTTTTTTGAAGAAAACATTTCTGCATTTTTCTCCATATAATGGACTGATATGGTGTCCCGATTTTGAGCTTTCAAAATGCAGTTTAAATGCAGCTTCAAATGATCCCAAATGCGGTTGTAAACATCCCATCCGAGAAAGAAAGGTTTTATCTAGCGAAGCGATTGGTTATTTTCATTAAAAAAATGCAATGTAAATACTTTTTAATCTCAAACGCTCGTCTTGTCTTGCTCTCCCTGAACTCTGTGTATTCTGACTCAAGACAGTTAGAGAATGTTGGAAAACTCCAATCGTATTTTCTCCCTCAACTTCAAAAATCAATTCAAAATCATCCTACATCGCTGCAGAAGTACCGACCAACTCAGGCAAAGTGAACATGCAAAGAAGATCAAACACCCTTAACAAAAAAGGTAAAACAGCGATATAGGGCGATTTTGAAGTTGAGGGAGAACATGACGGGAGTTTTTCGACATACCCTAACTGTCATGAACCGGAAAAAAACAGTTCAGGCAGAGTAAGACAAGACGAGCGTTTGACATTAAAAAGTATGTAAGTTCTATTATTTTTTATGAAAATAACCGAACGTTACGTTAGATAAGACCCTTCTTCCTTGGCTGGGATCATTTACAACCGCATTAGGGATCGCACAGGAACTTCCTGTGACAAGGAAGGAAGGAGACGTGGAAGTAAGCGTCTTTTAGATCTATTGTCACGAACCAGTCCTCGGACCTGATCTGTGACACCACCTGACTGACAGTCAGCATCTTGAACTTCAGCCGCATGACCGAACGGTTCAGCTGCCGTAGATTTAAAATGGGATGCAGGCCCCCATCCTTCTTTGAAACAATGAAGTACCGGCTGTAGAACCCGGACTCCCTGTCAAGGCCTCCTTCCTCAAGAGTGTCTACCTCTTGTTCCATTACCAGACCCTGCTCGGGACCCACCAGAGTGGGGAAGACCCCGTTGAAGGGAGGCGGTGGAGCGCCGAACTGAACGCGATAGCCTCGCTCTACAGTGTGCAGGACCCATCCAGATACATTTGGCAGTAGCTTCCACACTGCCAGATAATCTACTAAGGGAACTAGTCTCTCGAGACCGGCCTCTGGATTTATTTGAACTGCTAGCTCTGTGTCCTGTAACAGAACCCTGGCAGGAGGTGACCGAACTAACTGTTCTAGAGACCCCCGCAGGGGTGAGCTTGCCGGAGACCAATGCGCCCTGGAACACCGGCAGGGTTGGCAGAACGGTCTCCTGAGGGCACTGAGAAGAGACGGACACCGTGGAATGCGGTGCACCCCGGGCTGCTCTCAGCGGTCCTGAACCATAGTGGTCAGGGCCGCCTCATCGAGGACTTCTTAGCCTGCAGCACGACCCTCAGGTCGGGCCTCGACTTCTGAGTCCCCGACTTCGAGCGCCGCTGGTCTCGGTCCCCCTGCGGAAGGCGACGCTCTGCTTTTGAGACACCCTGTATGAGGAGCTGGTACTCGGCTGGGACTGCTCCCGCCCAGCAGTCCCAAGAGCTAGGACGCAACAAGGGAGAAACCACTGAAACGCCGCCGCCTGTTGAGCTTCCTGGTACCTGTCGCCGACGGAATTGACGGCATCGCCGAACAGACCAGAAGGCGCAAGCGGGGCGTCAGACAGGTGTCAGACAGAGTCAACCATAAATGTCTCTCTGCTGCCACCATGGCTCCCATGGACCGCCCAATGGCACGGGTGGTCTCTTTGGTGGTACGAAGAGACAAGTCAGCGGCTCTCCTGAGTTCTGTGATATCATCTTTCTTTATCTCATCGCATTCGTCCAGCTCTTTAAGCAGATCCGCCTGGTATGCCTGCAACACCGACATGGTGTGCAGACAAGCACCAGCCTGACCTGCCGCCGAGTACCCCTTACCCACCGATGTTGTGCGCAGCGGCTTGGAGGGTAAGACCGGAGCCTTTAGAGACGATGCCGAATCGGGAGACAGATGGCTCGCGAGCGTCTGCTCTACCTGGGGCATCGTTCTATATCCCTCTCTGTCATCCCCGCCACATTCCCATAGTAATTGGAAGCGGGGACGAAGAGGCGGGCTGAGAATGGCCTTCCCCATGACCTCGAAACCTCAGCATGGAGGTCGGGGAAGAATGGCAGGCTCCGGTGGGAAGGAGGTGGCCTATTACACAGGAAGCATTCATCTAGCTTCTGATCCCTGAGAACGAACCCCAGATCTACCGGTTGAGGAAGGAGACGTCACCTGCCCGTGACATCTCGCCTCTCTATTGGACTGATTACACATGTGATTCAGAGCGTGCTTACACTGAGGGCGTTTCCCAGTGTGTTTCGACGCAGCTCAAGTTCCTGAAGGGGAACCCCTGACACACTGATTAGTTAATAATCACTCATGAAGAATGAGTACACCTAAATTTAAACAGAAAAATGCAGTATTTGATTCATATTCAGTGATGTTATTGTCTTCTATTCCCTTTTGTTTCTGTGTTAATCACAGCTAAATAAAACCAAAGGCCATTCAGCCACATCACTGCATCTTTTGCTGTGCAAGTACCTTTTCTTTTTTTTTTACCATTTTTAACCATTTTAGGGATCACTGTTTCTGTACAGTTCTTATGTACTATCCTTTTAACATTTCAGCAGCTGACTTTTTTTTTTAGTACTTGCATAGTAATTTTAATTGTACTACATTTGCAATGCATATATAGGAAGTGACATAAAACTGTGTTGAAAATTGTTCTCATGCTGTAAGTCAGTTCCCACTCTTTTGTTTGTTTGTTTGTTTGTTTTTAACATTTACATTTTGGTTCTGGTTTTCTTTCTCATTTTAGATGCTGGAGAAAAAGCAGCCAGGCTAAAGGATTCAAAGTGGAAACTTTTGTTGTGGCTCAATATTCCAGGATTGGGATGGTGGAAGGAACAGAAAAACGTTTCAGGTTACGCATGTAACCATGGTTCCCTGAGAAGGGAACGAGACACTTGCTATGGAGAACATCCTCTACGTGACGCGTGTCTGAAGCCTAAATACAAAAACTAAACAGTACTGGCCAGTACGCCTTCGACGTCACTGCAGGTGCGACTCGTCACCGCCGGCGTGTCATACCAGCACGACCACATAGTACAAAAGGAACCGGTCGAATGCATCATCCACTTCTTCATCTGATGCTTGTGTCCGAAGCATGGCAACGAGACTAGAAGATGCAGTGTCTCATTCCCTTCTCAGGGAACCATGGTTACATACGTAACCTGAGACGTTCCCTTTCGAGGGAACTTTGAACTGCGTCCTCTAGAGGTCACTATGGGGAACAGTTATACCCACGCTGCCATGCTGAGAGGAGAGCAAGCCAGACACCAAAGCCAAGCACTAAGTACCAGCTCCACACAAGTAGAGGGAGTTGCCCCAAAAGACGTCCAGGTGGCTGTCAGTGACTTAATCCCTTCGGCCAAAGGCCTGAGCTGCATACCCAAGAACTTACCTGTAAGGACCGGGGTGAAGATGCCTGACCGTAGGGCAGAGCTCAGACTTGGAATCAGAAAAGAGATTCCTTTAAGGGATATAGCCTATAGTCTAGAACAGTAGTCTAGACCTTGGCTCGTCAACAGGGGGTTTACCTACTGCTCTGCGTGACTTCGCTTAAGGAGCTTTTTGGGCAGGACATCGGCACCCCGTTCAGAGGTATCGATAAGATACATAAGTCGAGTGTGGCCCAAGGTTCCGGGGCCGAATGTCTCAAGAAAGGCTATGAAGCTAAAAGGCTATCCCCACCATACAGGATTTTAGAAAGAACACAAGAAGCTAGTGTGCATTCTTACCACAACGTGGATTTTAGAATGTGCCCGGCTAGCCTGGACACTGAAATACCGTTCACAAAAAGAGGCTCTGGGAAGCAGAGAATACAAATCCCAAATTTAGGGAGGTTCTAAGCTCTCAGGGAGCAGAATCGTGCTCAAAGTGACCCTTCTGTAAGAGGGGAGCACTGCAAAGCTCAATATTGAGCGGCCTGAATGGGATGCCCTGGAGCAGAGGAAGTAAACTCTCTTAGGACAAGAGGAATGTTAGTTGCACAACAGGGAACAACATGCTCACAATAGACCCTCATACTTTGAGAAGAGCGAAAGAAGGCTGGTTTAACATCATCCCACCAGGGGCTACCACCTGGAACAGCCAGAGCCATAGGGAGCGAAGGGCCTTCTCTCGATATAGAGAGGTACCTATAAGCTCCAATTAGGAGTGACATGCTCACAGAAGACCCTCAGTGAGGGGAGCATTGCCAAGCTCATACAATGTCAGGAGAGACATCACAGGGGCAAAGAAAGAGGCCTAAAGACCTAGGCTGCTGTCTATGGAGCTTCCAGTAGACCAAGGCCTATAAAGCCCTAATGGGTCAGTGCAGCCACCGCACAGTCAAAGTGGTGAAAAGCTCAGTCCTAATAACCAAGGTGAGCATTTAGCAGCCGCAGGGTAGATACCTCGCCACCAGTGGGGAGGACCTGTTTGTTCTGCCCAAGAATGGTGTGCTTAAATGACCCTACTTATTGAGGGAAGCACTGCCACGCTCATCTCCTGACAGGAGAGATACAAGGGCAGAAACAAAGTCTAGTGACCTAGGCTGCTGGATTATATGAAGCTCCAGGAGACCAGAGGCCTTAAATACCCAAATGGGGTAGTACAACTTATGTACACACTAATGTGACAGAACCAGAGACACATTGGGCGACAACAAGCGGTCGACTTATCCAATATGACAGCCATGGAATGCACAGCAGCCATAGGATAGGTACCTAACCTACTATAGTGAGGAGGACCTACCCCTTCTGCCCAAAAATGGCTTGCTTTAATGACCCTGCATTAACGAGGGGAGCACAGCCCTGCTTATCTCATGTCAGGAGAGACATCACAAAGGCAGAGAAGAGGTCTAATGACCTAGGCTGCTGATCCTATGAACCTCCAGGAGGCGAAGGTCTCAAGTACCCAAATAGGGTAGCGCATCTTCCGTACACACTTAATGTGATGGAAGGAGAAACACATCAGGCGGCAGCAAGCAACCAACTTATCGGATGAGGTTGTCATGGAGCATCAGCAGCCGTAGGGTAGGTACCTAAGCCCCCAGGAGAGGAGGACCTACCCTCTCTAACGAAGGATGGTGTGCTTCAAAACCCCATCTCCGTGAGGTGAGCACTACCATATCCTGAGATGAGCATCCAGAAGGGGGTATTAGAACGAGATCCAACATGGAGGGGAATCAAGTAGTTCTTAGAGGAATTAGTTAAAAACAACTCATGTGAAATAAAGTGCTCTCCATGGAGGAGAGCCTTGCCAGGGCAACCAACAATGGCTAGAAAGAGGCATCGCCATGCCCCGCCAAAGAGGGGCATTAGCTATTATCAAACCAAGTAATCCGTGCTTTCTTTCTCAAAAGAAAGTGTGGGTCCTGTTCTAGCCAACCCTCAGGTGTGCAAGAACGAAGGGGCCTAATCATGCCTTGCAGGCTGCTGCTCCTCAGAGCCAGCACTGAAAAGGGTTTCCGCAGAAACGCCTTAAATGCATGAGGATTGGGTGAATAGCTTGGTAACAGGAAGCCCCTCAGGGCGAGACATGAGTAGAGTGCGATGCGTCCAGCCAGAGATGTCCAGGGGCATCTCATGAAGTGAACTTCCGAGAGCTTGCCTAGAGGAAGGACAAAACAAGTCCTAGTGAAAAAAGGTAAAGGTGAGTAGAAAGCATGTCATAATGGAGGTTACCTGAATGGAAGATCAACAAGCCCTGGGGTTGTAGCAGGGACCCAATGAACAAGGAACTACCTCGTAGTACCTAGTGGTTCTGCTGCATATAAGGAAAGCCTTCAGAACTGATCCAGAATGGAGAGATCAACAGCAACCAGGGGTCCCGTCAGCAGGGGAGGGTCCTACCCTGAAACATAGGAAGAACACAGAACCCAACCGAACATACTGCAACACAAGCCTAAGCGGCTAATGACAAATACCAGTTCTAGTGACAAAAGAAAGGGATCGTACTCACCACCATGGCTCCCCAACATGATTCATTGACAGACATACTAGAAGGGCTAGTCAAAGACTGAGTCCGGAGACAGCACTGTTTGGGTAAGAGCTCAAAGAGGCTGCTACTTAGAAAACCCTAGAAGGGGGAGCAATCACTGAGCTATCCGCAGCTAGTCCCACATAGCCAGTTTCGAAAAACCCAATAAACCCTCCCAGACCACCAGAGTGGGCAATCTACTTACAACCCTAGCAGGGGGGATAGCGCTATCTAGGCGAGGGCTCAAAGAAACTGCTACATAAAACGATCCTAGGAAGGAGAGCAGTTATAAAGCTAGCACATAGATATTCTCGGATACCAATGTGTGTAGGAAGGGCTATCAGGTAGAACTGAATAAAATCACTTGGACTACAGAAAGTAAGTTGTTCACCTAAATTTCCAAAGAGGGGCAACAGAATTACCAAGTAATGGCTCAAGGAGACGCTAACTAAAAACTCTAGGAGGGGAGCAATCACCGAACTAGCACACAGCTATCCTCAGATAGCTGGCTTTAGGAAAGGGGACCATGTAACCGCCAACACATTTCAGCCGTGGGCAGTATAAATATAAACCCGAAAGGGAAGACAGCACCATCTCGGTAGGGCTTCAGGTAGATGCTATTAAGAACACCAAAGAAGTCTTGATAAGCACATAGCTAGCCTCACATAGCTATGCTTCTAGGAAGGGGCAAGTTAAAACACAACTAGCCTCAGATAGCTGCCCTTAATTAAGTCTGTCCCACCATAAACATGGCTGAACTATAACCACCCTCAGATGGCTATGCTAAGGAGGTGTCCATAAAACCAAGTTTTGGCACAAAATTAACACCACACCCACAACCCGCAGCATATATTCAGCTCCCGCGGGAGCTAAACACGCTCCACCCACGCGCTAGATTTCCCCGGGAATCAGGCGAGAACGAGCCGCCGCCGCGAATGCTTTGTTAATGCCGCGACAGGTGAATGCGCTCATGCAAATTTGGATATACAACTCGGGTAAACAGTTGAAGACTTACCACGTTCTTTTGCGAATGCATCGCGATGAGCACATCCAGTTCCCTTGAGAGCTGGACGCGCTGCTCTTAACCACACACACACACAGCTTGTGAGCTCGTGAAAGTGGGTATGACAGCATACCTGTCTCTCGCAAGAAACGAGCATGAATTTTGATGATCGCATTCAACTCCCTGGAGAGCTGATATTTCGCTTACTCCTCACCATACAAACACAGCTCGTGTAGCTGTATGGAAAGTTGCGGGTATAAGAGCGTGCTTGCCTCTCGCAAGAGACAAACAAAGAGCGCAATAAACTCTCTCGAGAGCTGAAAGCGCTTGCTCTTTACCACACATTGTCCAGATGAGCCGTTCTGGTGAGAGAAATGCACACAGACAAAAGGTCAGAATTGAAGATGAAGAAGATGATGATGTATTCGACCGGCGCCCTTTTGTTCTTATGTGGTTGCGCTGGTATGACGTGCCGGCAGTGACGTCATAGATTGTCGCCAGCCAGTACTGTGTAGTTTTTGTATTTAGGCTTCAGACACGGGTCACATAGGAGACGTTTCCCATAGCGACCTCTAGAGGATGCAGTTTGAAGTTCCCTCAAAAGGGAACCAGAAGATCAGAGATCAGGCAGAGATCTACTGATGCCCCTGAGGGAACTGATTTACCTAATGTGTTAGTTAAACCAAAATTTTTCACCACTCACCGTCATGTCTTTCCAAACCTGTAAAACTTTTGATCATCTTTGAAACATAAATGTAGATCTTTTTAATGAAATCTGAGAAATTTCTGTCCCTCTATTTCACAGTTTATGCAACTACCACTTTCGAGCCTCAGAAAGATAGTAAAGACAGCATTAAAGTAATCCATGTGACTCCAGTTGTTTAACCTTAATTTTATAAAGTGATGTGAATGGTTTATACGCACAAAAAACATTGCATTTTTATTCACACACACACAAAAAAATGTTCACAAGAGCACCATGATGCATTAGTGCTGTGCTGGCGTGAGAGCTGTCTGACCATCTTATGGGAGTGTTTTGTTAAATGTCTTCTATTCAAGTTAGTTGGCAGATGAGTATTAAAAATTTGTTTATAAATGTGAGAGATAAAAGCATTATGAGCTGCAAACAGGCTCAGTCACATTCCTTCCTATTTATGATGATTAAAACCTGCCGTGAAAGACATTTCTTGGTGTGTAGTTACATAACATATTTGCTGCTTGTGGTTTGGCAATCAGTGCCAACAATCCATTCCTCAGTTGGCTGCTGACAAATTTCACTTTCAGTGCTTACAACTCACTCTTGTTTACTTGATATTACTAAATAATTGTCAGTAAGTGGTTTATTATATTAGCCATTAGGTTAGGGGAAAGTTACTTTTCAGAAGTAATGTAATTAGAATATTGCATTACTCCCTAAAAAGTAATTAATATTTACGTTACTGAGTTACTTACCATGTTTTGCATTTTTTTGCAAACTGGGCTTGGCTTGCTTGTTAGTCATTGATTTCACATTGGGGTGTTATGTAAGTGTCATATTAGGTCGTACAAAGACCAAGTCTCTTGGTCTTTTTCTCACTGTATGAACTCAATGAGAGTAACTGAAAGGGCCCAATTTTACAAATCTAAGAGCAGTCTGATAACATGGTTGAAACACTGAAAAAAATGGTCGACTGACACAGAAAAGTGCACGCAG
Organism: Cirrhinus mrigala; assembly: GCA_036247105.1. Taxonomy (NCBI): domain Eukaryota; kingdom Metazoa; phylum Chordata; class Actinopteri; order Cypriniformes; family Cyprinidae; genus Cirrhinus; species Cirrhinus mrigala. The sequence goes on along the minus strand of CM070017.1, from coordinate 483,066 downwards.
TTTGTGTCCAGCAGATATTCTCCAAAATGGCACTACAGTGACGCAGATGAGACGAATTGTTGAATAACATTATTTATACAAAAAGTATTTTTGTTGCTTCATAAAATTCAGATTGAACCACTGATGGCAGATGGACTATTTTGACGATGCCTTTACGGGTGTAGAATGACGTGATTAATGAAAACATTTTCATTTTGGGGTGGAGTAATTCTTTAAAGATTGCCTACAATACCTCCACTGGCTCTGCACCCCTTTAACTAAATTAATTTCTTCAGACTTATGTGCCTTCTAGAAACGTGCATTCTGCAAGTTAACGGCACATTAATGTGCCATCCCAAAGAGGCACAAAATCACTTTTACGATCTTTCACATTGAATGTGATTGTACCCTCCTGGTGGAATGACCTGTTCAACTCAATCCGAACAGCTGAGTCTTTAGCCATCTTCAAAAATTGGCTAAAACCACATCTTTTCCATCTTTATTTGACCCTCTGACTCTAACACTATTTATTCTAATTCTATCCTTTATAAAAAAAAAAAAAAAAAAAAAACTTTTTGACTTGTACTCTATTCATTTACTTTCTGCTAGTTTTCTTAAAAAAATGAACTCTAGCTTCTCTGTTCTTTTTGTAAGGCCTCTAAGGCTAGCTTGCTTAATCTTTTTCTATTCTGTTTTCTTTTTATTTATTATAGAATTAAAATAAAAAACCTTTTGCTGTATGTACTGTACTAGGCTAATTGAGGCTTGTAATAGAACTTATTTGTTATTGCTCTTCTGTTGATTTTGATTGCTTCCATTGTCCTCTTTTGTAAATCGCTTTGGATAAAAGTGCCTGCTAAATGTCTAAATGTAAATGTAAATAAACTGAACTGGATGATGACATCACTGAATTCAATAATAAACTACCTTTAATTGATAATTGAGTGCTTACTGTTGTCCTTTTGCATTATTGACACTATTTCCTATGTAATACTATAACGCTGCTTTGACAGATCTGTATTGTTAAAAGCACTATATAAATAAAGGTGACTTGGCTTGACTCGTTTATTCTTTAATGTTAACTGAAAGCAAATCTAAATGGTGCACTATTTTAACTTTAGTCAACATTTCAGTCAACATAATCACATTATGACCTTGGGCCTCATGTATCAACGCTGTGTATGCACAAAAACTTTGCTTACGCCAGTTTTCACGCTCACGGTTGGATTTACTAACAGTGAAATTAACGTGAGAATGTGCGTTCCTCCACGCCAACTTCATGTCTGGCGTCTGTACATTTCTCATGTTTTTTGTCCGTTGGTGACTCTTAAAGGCAATGAAGTGAAGTTGCAAACATTAGACTACGAAATATTCTACTAAAGTCTATCGCAACACCACCTGAGAGAAACATTGCTATTAATTTGTAATTGATCAAATAGGCTAACTGACTTACTATTGTCACACGAGCCTTATGGGAATGTTCTCAATGATGCAATTAAAGTTAGAACATATAAAAGCATGTGCAAATTTATACAACCCTTCGTCTATGGCAATGACAGCGTTGGCAAAGTTTCGCTTCTTGCTGCTTGCTTTTGGCAAAGTGGACTCATTACCATATTAAAATGTATTGATTTGGGGGAGGAGACCGGTTGGGTTTTTGTGCTCATGCATGTGGCTCAATTTCACGTTAACTGGGATGTACAAAGACAATATGCGTGGGATCCTGCGTACGCAGAGTTTCATTCATCTGATTTTTTTTGTGCATACGCAGAATTACAGCTTTGTCTGTACGCTATGTTTTAGTATGAATTCAAAGCAAGTCTTTGTACATGAGGCCCCGGGTGTTCTTGTTTTATCTTAAAATGGCTTAAATACTATAGATTTAAGAAAACTACATTTTTAAATTTCCTAAATGTCAAAATTACTACAATGATGAAAATGATGAAAAATAATAAACAATACATCATGACAATATCTTTACAGAAAAATCCATGTTATTGCATTATCATGAGTCATATTTTTCTCTTACCGAATTTAACCATGGTTTATTACAGTAAAATATAGTAACCATGTTTTGTTTGTTTGTTTGTTTGTTTTTTGGCGGATTGATTATAATTTTTTAATTTAACTACAACCATAGTTTTATTACACATATCATGGTTAGCGTAGCAAATGTTCATTTGTGGTTACTATGTGTGGCAAGGTGGATGACGTAATTCAGTTTCATTGGCTTATTGGTGTATGATTGTCACCCACCATAGCCTATTGGAAGTGGCGCTGATGGTATTTTAAGGCTGGAGTTAGATCACCTGGTGTGTGTCACGACTAGGACCGCCCATACTGAGTGCGCTGGTGTAGACGGTGCGTGGTTTCTTTTGGTCTGTAGCTGTTTGGCTAATAGATGTGAGCATGTGGATTTTAAATGTAGACTTTCTCTTTTCTCAGTGCGTTTTATGCTTGGTTGGGTCACAGACTGTCCACTGCATGTCAGGTATGTGTGCGATTTCGTTTTACCTACTGTTGTTTCGGCGTCGGGTGATTAATTATCTGTTTAACTCTTAGCCTTGAAATCAGTGAAAAGTCTTCCTGCATGTTAATTCGTTATGAGCTGTGAGCGACTATACACTTCGTGTGGCACGAGGAATTGCTTTGGGTAAGCGTAATCAACCTGCTTCCTCTTTTTCACAAGATAAGTATTTAATTAATAATTTTTTCTTTCTTAGTGCGTTGAGCTGTCTCTCTCGTCGCGTTTCTTGAAGGCGGAAGTGTTTATACCCGTCGTTAAAGGAGGACGCGCTGCTGTTTTTCCTGCTGTTTTTTGTACTGCGTTTCGTTTTCTTTTTGTTTTTGTAGTTGAATGTTAACTGGTGTCTAGTCGAACTTCAGTTGTGCTTCTGTTTGCTGCTTAATTGCCAAATATACTAACTGCTCCGAGTTGCTCTACTACTATTAAAGGGCTGGTTTACATCTGGGGCATCATTAATGTCATCGCTTGTGCCCTGATAAGTGTTTCCATGCTATTGTAGGGGAACTCTGACTTTAGGACCTGCTACAGTGAGCATTCGGACTGTCGTATTCATTTCATTTTGTGTTGTGTTGTTTATATCATTGTTTACTAGTATTTTGTTTTGTATATTTTCAATAGTTTAAGTTTGATATTGTAATTGTTTCTTTATAAATGTTTCTGTTTACTTTGATGGAGATATTTCCACTGTATTGTTGAATTTAATTTTTGTTTGTTTTGGTGTATTTTAGGCACTGCCGGCCCGAGGCTGGGAGGCTAGCTAGTTAGCTTGGAGTACGGGTGGTGGTGCAATTGTGTGGAGTGCAGTGCTGCTTGGATTCACTTTTCTTTGTGTGTGTGTGTGTGTGTTTTCCACGAATTTACAGATAGGGTCTTCACTCCATCTAGCCTGCCCCTGCCGCTGGAAAGCTTGTGTCTTTTATTATTTCTTTTTTTGTTTATTTTTTTGTTGTGAGTATTTTCAAATTGATATCTTTAGTTTGTCAAGTACACAGAGCTTCTGATTGTGACGGTGTTTGATTGTGACCTGACATTTGACATTGATTATCATTGAACATTTTAACTATTTATGGTGATTTGAATAAAGTCTTTTGTACATTGTTCACACGTCTCTCTCGGATCACTTCAGCCTACGAACCTGTGTCCTTTATTTTGGTTATTTCCCCGTTCCTTACGGGGTGGCGTAGTCGGATCGTATTTGGGTGTGTTCAAACGTATTTACAACGTTGTCCCCCTCCCCCAGCATTGCCACATTCGTGGCGTAGTCGGCAGGGTAGGCTTTCCTTTTCGGGAGAGACGTGGGTACATATGTATATGGTTTGCTCTGTGTACCGTTTGTTGCTTGTTTCTTTCCTTTTTTTGGGGTCTTTTGTAGGACTGAGTTTGTGGTGAAACATTAAGACGAAGGAAAAACAGCAGCGTATATCCAGTGAGCACTTTTCTCCTGTGGTAAGTGAGATTTGTGGTTAAATATGGAGGAAGAGTTGCGAGAATTAAGAGAAATCGTAACTCAGTTGAGAGCAGACAATGAGCGATTGCGGCAGGAGCAATCATCTGCTCATCCGGGTCCTAGTGGGCCGCCGGCTATGGCTTCTGGCTCCCCTCTTTCCACTCCACAGTCAAGTAATGAGGGCGTTGCCCCATCAGAGAGGTACGTTTTTGTACCACGAGACCGAAGGTGCCCAAAATTTAGTGGCAGGTCTAGTCTTAATATTGAGGAGTGGATTGAGGAGGCCCAGGCTTGTATGCAGGCCCGTTATATGTCTGCATCTGATAAAGCATTCTTCCTCTTTGACCATTTGGAAGGAGAAGCAAGAGAAGAGATTCGCTATCGCTCCGTTGATGAACGTAATGATCCAGTAAAAATTATTTTGGTGCTTAAAGAGTTGTATGGTTGCTCACAGTCATATGTTACTTTGCAGGAGGCTTTCTTCTCTAGGAGGCAGCAGGAGGGGGAGTCTTTGTTGGAGTTTTCCCTCGCTCTGATCGGCCTCCTGGAGCGAGTGAAGCAAAAGTCGCCTTATGCCATGCCAAATTTTCAAGTTTTGTTGCGTGATCAGTTTATCGAGCATGTGAATGACAATTCTCTTCGGCGAGAGCTTAAACAGTTGGTACGAGGTCAACCTACTCTGACTCTTTTAGACGTTCGTTGTGAGGCACTTCGGTGGGAACGGGAGGGTATGCCAGGGGTTTCAAGGGGTCGTAGTCATTCGCTCCCTTCTGCATATGGCATCCAGTATGGGGTGCGGGGTGAGCCTCGTGAGAACACCGTGAGGTCTTCTCAGGAGTCCGAATTGGGGGAAGTTAAAGAAATGTTGAGGTTGCAGCAAGAACAAATTAGTAAGCTGACTCAAAGTATCGCTCGGTTACAGGCCCCTCAATCCCGTAGTCAATCCCCTCGTCGTAATCAGATTGTGTGCCGTAGATGTCAGAAACCGGGCCACTTTGCTAGGGAGTGTGATGGAGAACGCGTACTTACCCGTTTCCCTTCAAGTGCTTCATCACAAATGGTTAGTGGACAGCCTGACTCAACTACGTCGTCGGGAAACTAGTTCCCACCGCGTTGCAGAGCCAAGGCGTGGTTGGGGAAGAAAATGGCTCAAGTACTGTTTTATCCCATTTGATGTCGTCATGCCCACATCTTCTTGTTCATATGGGTAGTGTTCCAGTGCCCTGTTTAGTGGACACAGGATCAATGGTAACTACCATTACTGAAAGTTGTTTCCAAACTCATTTCCAATCATGGGGCGTAGACCGTTTAAAGTCGTGCCATTGGCTCCAACTTCGTGCAGCCAATGGCTTGTCAATTCCCTATATCGGCTACATGGAATTGGATATTGAGATGTGTAACCGTTTGATTTCTAAGTGCGGGGTCTTGGTGGTCAAGGATCCTCCTGGGGGCATCTGTACTCAAGTTCCTGGAGTACTGGGAATGAACGTCCTTAGTCGATGCTACCAGGAGCTCTTTGGACAGTATGGCCCTGGCTGATTTGATTCTCCCTCTTCCGTGGAAGCCCCAAAATTTGTCTTACAGGCGTTACAACATTGCCATCTAGTGGGAGACCAGTCTTCTGTGGTGCGTACTGGTAGGGCTAAATTGCGGGGTCGCAAGTCGTGTCGCATTCCAGGTGGCATGCTGAAGCTAGTGCCTGCCACATGTTCTGAACAATATGCGGATGGAACAGTGTTGTTTGAGCCTCCAGTGTCTGGATTGCCAGCTGGCCTGCTAGCCTCGCCTGCGCTGGTTAGAGTGGTCCGGGGTACAGTTTATTTGCCCATGGTTAATGTGGGGACCGCAGATGTAATGTTGTACGCAGGTGCGACGTTGGGAACACTTAATAGTGTTCAAGTGGTAAGTCTGCCAGCTGGGATAACTGAGGTAGAGCCAGTGAGGGTCTTAATGCGTTCTCAGATTGCGGAGACAGTTGCACCAGTTCAAGAACAGATTGATGCAGTTGATCTTTCAGTCCTGTCTCAGGGAGAGCAGGGTGAGGTCAGGGCATTGCTGAAGCGATATCAATCTGTGTTCTCAGCTCATGACGGTGATCTGGGTTGCACAGATTTGATTTCGCACGAGATACCACTGCTGGATACTGTGCCCGTTCGTCAGAGGTATAGGCGGATTCCGCCATCAGAATATGAGGTCGTGAAATCTCATATTAACCAGCTATTAGAAACCAACGTGATCCGAGAAAGCTGCAGCCCGTATGCGTCACCCATTGTGCTGGTTAGGAAAAAGGACGGTAGTTTACGCATGTGCGTTGACTACCGTCAGCTAAATGCGAAAACAAGAAAGGATGCTTTTCCCCTCCCGCGCATTGAGGAGTCGCTAGATTTCTTGACGGGGGCTGGATGGTTTTCCACCATGGATTTGGCTAGTGGCTATAACCAGGTCCCCGTCAATGAAAAAGATAGACCGAAGACCGCATTTTGTACACCATTTGGCCTATTTGAATTTAACCGTATGCCCTTTGGGCTCTGTAATGCTCCAAGCACCTTTCAGCGTTTGATGGAACGGATGTTTGGAGACCAACAGGGTAGCTCGTTACTGTTGTACCTAGACGATATTGTAATATTCTCCTCTTCTGTTTCGCAACATCTGGAGCGTTTAGAGGTTGTGCTGGGTCGCTTGGAGCGTGAGGGTTTAAAGGCCAAATTGGCAAAATGCGCGTTCTTCCAGAAAGAGGTTAAGTATCTTGGTCACGTGATTTCGGCTCAGGGCGTATCCACAGATCCCAGCAAGATAGAGGCGGTGTCACAGTGGCGGTGTCCTACCGGGGCATCAGAACTGCGCTCATTCTTGGGGTTTGCCAGTTATTACCGCCGTTTCGTTCAGGGCTTCGCGAAACTGGCAGCCCCCCTGCATCGTGTGGTGGCTGAGTGTACTGCTGGCAGGCCCCGGGTACGGGTAGGTAAGAGCTTTGCTGATGCCTGGTCGGAACAGTGCCAACAGAGCTTCGACGAATTAAAGGTGAGGCTTACAACGGCACCGGTGTTGGCCTACGCAGATTTCTCCCTATCTTTTATCCTGGAGGTGGACGCTAGTTATGGTGGTTTGGGAGCAGTCCTCTCTCAGGAGCAGAATGGGAGAGTAAGACCTATTGCGTATGCCAGCCGCAGTCTTAGGCCCACTGAGCGCAACATGGCTAACTATAGCTCCATGAAGTTGGAGTTTTTGGCGCTCAAGTGGGCCATGACTGAAAAGTTTCGCGAATATCTGTTAGGGCACAAGTGTATCGTTTACACCGACAATAATCCTCTTAGCCATCTGTCGACCGCTAAGCTTGCTGCTACTGAGCAACGCTGGGCTGCCCAGCTGGCAGCGTTTGATTTTACTATCAAGTATCGGTCGGGTAGGAGTAATAAAAATGCGGATGCCCTCTCACGACAGGACCCCTCTGGGCAGTGTGAAGTGAATGCACTCTTGTTAGGAACTGAAGTGCCAGCCACTGTTAAGCAGGTGTTTGTGGCAGAATCGCGTCCACAAGCAACTCAAGCTGTAGTCTCTGTGTTGCCTGGTTTTGAGGGCGACATGGGCGCTTGTCAGCAGGCTGACCCCGTAATTGGTCAGATTCTAAAGTTCTGGAGACGAGGTGTTCCCCCTTCCCCAGCAGAGCGGAGACAGCTGCCTAAAGCTGCCCTTGTGTTACTCCGCCAATGGGATCGGCTGGTGGATAGAGAGGGTGTTTTGCATCGCCGTGTCTTTCGTTCAGATGGAGGTGAGGAGGGTTTTCAGTTGGTTCTTCCAATCACTCTGCGAGGTGAGGTCTTGGCCCAGGTTCATCAAGGGCATGGGCACCAGGGCATTGACCGCACCACTGAGCTGGTTCGACAGCGCTGTTATTGGCCAGGCCTTGCAGCTGATGTAGCTCAGTGGTGCCGTGAATGTGAGAGATGTCAGGCTGCCAAGGACACCCAGCCTGTAGTTCAGAGTTTTATGGGTCACCTCTTGGCAGAAAGGCCAAATCAGATCTTGGCCATCGATTTCACCTTGCTTGAGCCCTCACATTCAGGAATTGAGAACGTATTGGTAATGACTGACGTCTTTACTAAATTTACGCAGGCAGTCCCTACCCGGAACCAGCGAGCTGAAACCGTAGCCCAGGTACTTGTGTCTGAGTGGTTTTGTAAGTTTGGTGTTCCTGCCCGCATCCACTCAGACCAAGGCCGTAGTTTTGAGTCCTCCCTTATCCAGCAGTTGTGTCGCTTATACCAGGTGGAGAAGTCTCACACTACCCCATGGCATCCTGCCGGTAATGGGCAGTGTGAGCGCTTTAACAGGACACTGCACAATCTCCTGCGTACCCTGCCTAGTTCAAGGAAGGATGACTGGGTCTCTGCATTGCCCCAACTACTCTTCTGTTATAACACTACTCCCCATCAGGTGACTGGAGAGTCTCCCTATTTTCTCATGTTTGGACAGGAACCACGACTACCTGTAGATTTTCTGTTGGGTCGTGGTCAGGAGAGGGGTCCTGACAGTGTTAACAGTTGGGTGTTGGAGCATCAGCGAGACTGCAGGTGGCCTTTGAAGGGGCCCGGGAACAGCTGCGTCTAGCTGCAGAGCGCCGTAAGGAGATGCATGACTCTCGTGTCCGGGACGCACCCCTGAGTGAAGGTCAGTTAGTCTACCTCCGTAACTATGGTCTAAAGGGTCGTCAAAAGATCCAGGACCATTGGAGTGCAGTGGTGTATCAGGTACTGAAAGCACCTGGAACAGGAGGCTCAGTATACACCATTGCACCGGTCAACGATGTGAGTAGGGTGAGACATGTTCATCGCTCTCTTTTGAAGGCCAGAGTAGGGCAGGAGCCCTTGGCACCCCCCTCAGAGGATAGGGCATCGGTTGGCGAGGAACCACTGTTGGAGGATCCTTCCTCAATGGAGGAAGTTGACCTTTTTAGGGTGGTACCTGAGACTTTGCCGGCTGCCATGGAGTCAGGGAGTCAGGGCCCCGCTTTGGCGGACTCCAGTTCACTAGAGCCTGTGGTGGATGTGGAGGTTGAGGCTCCTGTGGTTCCTGGACCATCAGGGCAGGGCGCCGTAAGTCAATTACCCTTGACTGATCTTGGTCCCTTTGGTCCATCTTATGTGGATGGGGCAGTGAGGCGTACTAGGCGAACTACTGCTGGTCATCATTCCAATCGTAACCATCTTCCTAGGGCTGTAGGGAGGGTGGTAGGTCTTGAGGCTGTTGAGGCCTCAACCGGTTCTATATCCGCATTGTTTAGACCTTGGGATTAGGTCAATTGGAATAATCGTCGGGGCGACGATTCAAGAGCTGGGGGTAGATTGTGGCAAGGTGGATGACGTAATTCAGTTTCATTGGCTTATTGGTGTATGATTGTCACCCACCATAGCCTATTGGAAGTGGCGCTGATGGTATTTTAAGGCTGGAGTTAGATCACCTGGTGTGCGTCACGACTAGGACCGCCCATACTGAGTGCGCTGGTGTAGACGGTGCGTGGTTTCTTTTGGTCTGTAGCTGTTTGGCTAATAGATGTGAGCATGTGGATTTTAAATGTAGACTTTCTCTTTTCTCAGTGCGTTTTATGCTTGGTTGGGTCACAGACTGTCCACTGCATGTCAGGTATGTGTGCGATTTCGTTTTACCTACTGTTGTTTCGGCGTCGGGTGATTAATTATCTGTTTAACTCTTAGCCTTGAAATCAGTGAAAAGTCTTCCTGCATGTTAATTCGTTATGAGCTGTGAGCGACTATACACTTCGTGTGGCACGAGGAATTGCTTTGGGTAAGCGTAATCAACCTGCTTCCTCTTTTTCACAAGATAAGTATTTAATTAATAATTTTTTCTTTCTTAGTGCGTTGAGCTGTCTCTCTCGTCGCGTTTCTTGAAGGCGGAAGTGTTTATACCCGTCGTTAAAGGAGGACGCGCTGCTGTTTTTCCTGCTGTTTTTTGTACTGCGTTTCGTTTTCTTTTTGTTTTTGTAGTTGAATGTTAACTGGTGTCTAGTCGAACTTCAGTTGTGCTTCTGTTTGCTGCTTAATTGCCAAATATACTAACTGCTCCGAGTTGCTCTACTACTATTAAAGGGCTGGTTTACATCTGGGGCATCATTAATGTCATCGCTTGTGCCCTGATAAGTGTTTCCATGCTATTGTAGGGGAACTCTGACTTTAGGACCTGCTACAGTGAGCATTCGGACTGTCGTATTCATTTCATTTTGTGTTGTGTTGTTTATATCATTGTTTACTAGTATTTTGTTTTGTATATTTTCAATAGTTTAAGTTTGATATTGTAATTGTTTCTTTATAAATGTTTCTGTTTACTTTGATGGAGATATTTCCACTGTATTGTTGAATTTAATTTTTGTTTGTTTTGGTGTATTTTAGGCACTGCCGGCCCGAGGCTGGGAGGCTAGCTAGTTAGCTTGGAGTACGGGTGGTGGTGCAATTGTGTGGAGTGCAGTGCTGCTTGGATTCACTTTTCTTTGTGTGTGTGTGTGTGTGTTTTCCACGAATTTACAGATAGGGTCTTCACTCCATCTAGCCTGCCCCTGCCGCTGGAAAGCTTGTGTCTTTTATTATTTCTTTTTTTGTTTATTTTTTTGTTGTGAGTATTTTCAAATTGATATCTTTAGTTTGTCAAGTACACAGAGCTTCTGATTGTGACGGTGTTTGATTGTGACCTGACATTTGACATTGATTATCATTGAACATTTTAACTATTTATGGTGATTTGAATAAAGTCTTTTGTACATTGTTCACACGTCTCTCTCGGATCACTTCAGCCTACGAACCTGTGTCCTTTATTTTGGTTATTTCCCCGTTCCTTACGGGGTGGCGTAGTCGGATCGTATTTGGGTGTGTTCAAACGTATTTACAACGTTGTCCCCCTCCCCCAGCATTGCCACATTCGTGGCGTAGTCGGCAGGGTAGGCTTTCCTTTTCGGGAGAGACGTGGGTACATATGTATATGGTTTGCTCTGTGTACCGTTTGTTGCTTGTTTCTTTCCTTTTTTTGGGGTCTTTTGTAGGACTGAGTTTGTGGTGAAACATTAAGACGAAGGAAAAACAGCAGCGTATATCCAGTGAGCACTTTTCTCCTGTGGTAAGTGAGATTTGTGGTTAAATATGGAGGAAGAGTTGCGAGAATTAAGAGAAATCGTAACTCAGTTGAGAGCAGACAATGAGCGATTGCGGCAGGAGCAATCATCTGCTCATCCGGGTCCTAGTGGGCCGCCGGCTATGGCTTCTGGCTCCCCTCTTTCCACTCCACAGTCAAGTAATGAGGGCGTTGCCCCATCAGAGAGGTACGTTTTTGTACCACGAGACCGAAGGTGCCCAAAATTTAGTGGCAGGTCTAGTCTTAATATTGAGGAGTGGATTGAGGAGGCCCAGGCTTGTATGCAGGCCCGTTATATGTCTGCATCTGATAAAGCATTCTTCCTCTTTGACCATTTGGAAGGAGAAGCAAGAGAAGAGATTCGCTATCGCTCCGTTGATGAACGTAATGATCCAGTAAAAATTATTTTGGTGCTTAAAGAGTTGTATGGTTGCTCACAGTCATATGTTACTTTGCAGGAGGCTTTCTTCTCTAGGAGGCAGCAGGAGGGGGAGTCTTTGTTGGAGTTTTCCCTCGCTCTGATCGGCCTCCTGGAGCGAGTGAAGCAAAAGTCGCCTTATGCCATGCCAAATTTTCAAGTTTTGTTGCGTGATCAGTTTATCGAGCATGTGAATGACAATTCTCTTCGGCGAGAGCTTAAACAGTTGGTACGAGGTCAACCTACTCTGACTCTTTTAGACGTTCGTTGTGAGGCACTTCGGTGGGAACGGGAGGGTATGCCAGGGGTTTCAAGGGGTCGTAGTCATTCGCTCCCTTCTGCATATGGCATCCAGTATGGGGTGCGGGGTGAGCCTCGTGAGAACACCGTGAGGTCTTCTCAGGAGTCCGAATTGGGGGAAGTTAAAGAAATGTTGAGGTTGCAGCAAGAACAAATTAGTAAGCTGACTCAAAGTATCGCTCGGTTACAGGCCCCTCAATCCCGTAGTCAATCCCCTCGTCGTAATCAGATTGTGTGCCGTAGATGTCAGAAACCGGGCCACTTTGCTAGGGAGTGTGATGGAGAACGCGTACTTACCCGTTTCCCTTCAAGTGCTTCATCACAAATGGTTAGTGGACAGCCTGACTCAACTACGTCGTCGGGAAACTAGTTCCCACCGCGTTGCAGAGCCAAGGCGTGGTTGGGGAAGAAAATGGCTCAAGTACTGTTTTATCCCATTTGATGTCGTCATGCCCACATCTTCTTGTTCATATGGGTAGTGTTCCAGTGCCCTGTTTAGTGGACACAGGATCAATGGTAACTACCATTACTGAAAGTTGTTTCCAAACTCATTTCCAATCATGGGGCGTAGACCGTTTAAAGTCGTGCCATTGGCTCCAACTTCGTGCAGCCAATGGCTTGTCAATTCCCTATATCGGCTACATGGAATTGGATATTGAGATGTGTAACCGTTTGATTTCTAAGTGCGGGGTCTTGGTGGTCAAGGATCCTCCTGGGGGCATCTGTACTCAAGTTCCTGGAGTACTGGGAATGAACGTCCTTAGTCGATGCTACCAGGAGCTCTTTGGACAGTATGGCCCTGGCTGATTTGATTCTCCCTCTTCCGTGGAAGCCCCAAAATTTGTCTTACAGGCGTTACAACATTGCCATCTAGTGGGAGACCAGTCTTCTGTGGTGCGTACTGGTAGGGCTAAATTGCGGGGTCGCAAGTCGTGTCGCATTCCAGGTGGCATGCTGAAGCTAGTGCCTGCCACATGTTCTGAACAATATGCGGATGGAACAGTGTTGTTTGAGCCTCCAGTGTCTGGATTGCCAGCTGGCCTGCTAGCCTCGCCTGCGCTGGTTAGAGTGGTCCGGGGTACAGTTTATTTGCCCATGGTTAATGTGGGGACCGCAGATGTAATGTTGTACGCAGGTGCGACGTTGGGAACACTTAATAGTGTTCAAGTGGTAAGTCTGCCAGCTGGGATAACTGAGGTAGAGCCAGTGAGGGTCTTAATGCGTTCTCAGATTGCGGAGACAGTTGCACCAGTTCAAGAACAGATTGATGCAGTTGATCTTTCAGTCCTGTCTCAGGGAGAGCAGGGTGAGGTCAGGGCATTGCTGAAGCGATATCAATCTGTGTTCTCAGCTCATGACGGTGATCTGGGTTGCACAGATTTGATTTCGCACGAGATACCACTGCTGGATACTGTGCCCGTTCGTCAGAGGTATAGGCGGATTCTGCCATCAGAATATGAGGTCGTGAAATCTCATATTAACCAGCTATTAGAAACCAACGTGATCCGAGAAAGCTGCAGCCCGTATGCGTCACCCATTGTGCTGGTTAGGAAAAAGGACGGTAGTTTACGCATGTGCGTTGACTACCGTCAGCTAAATGCGAAAACAAGAAAGGATGCTTTTCCCCTCCCGCGCATTGAGGAGTCGCTAGATTTCTTGACGGGGGCTGGATGGTTTTCCACCATGGATTTGGCTAGTGGCTATAACCAGGTCCCCGTCAATGAAAAAGATAGACCGAAGACCGCATTTTGTACACCATTTGGCCTATTTGAATTTAACCGTATGCCCTTTGGGCTCTGTAATGCTCCAAGCACCTTTCAGCGTTTGATGGAACGGATGTTTGGAGACCAACAGGGTAGCTCGTTACTGTTGTACCTAGACGATATTGTAATATTCTCCTCTTCTGTTTCGCAACATCTGGAGCGTTTAGAGGTTGTGCTGGGTCGCTTGGAGCGTGAGGGTTTAAAGGCCAAATTGGCAAAATGCGCGTTCTTCCAGAAAGAGGTTAAGTATCTTGGTCACGTGATTTCGGCTCAGGGCGTATCCACAGATCCCAGCAAGATAGAGGCGGTGTCACAGTGGCGGTGTCCTACCGGGGCATCAGAACTGCGCTCATTCTTGGGGTTTGCCAGTTATTACCGCCGTTTCGTTCAGGGCTTCGCGAAACTGGCAGCCCCCCTGCATCGTGTGGTGGCTGAGTGTACTGCTGGCAGGCCCCGGGTACGGGTAGGTAAGAGCTTTGCTGATGCCTGGTCGGAACAGTGCCAACAGAGCTTCGACGAATTAAAGGTGAGGCTTACAACGGCACCGGTGTTGGCCTACGCAGATTTCTCCCTATCTTTTATCCTGGAGGTGGACGCTAGTTATGGTGGTTTGGGAGCAGTCCTCTCTCAGGAGCAGAATGGGAGAGTAAGACCTATTGCGTATGCCAGCCGCAGTCTTAGGCCCACTGAGCGCAACATGGCTAACTATAGCTCCATGAAGTTGGAGTTTTTGGCGCTCAAGTGGGCCATGACTGAAAAGTTTCGCGAATATCTGTTAGGGCACAAGTGTATCGTTTACACCGACAATAATCCTCTTAGCCATCTGTCGACCGCTAAGCTTGCTGCTACTGAGCAACGCTGGGCTGCCCAGCTGGCAGCGTTTGATTTTACTATCAAGTATCGGTCGGGTAGGAGTAATAAAAATGCGGATGCCCTCTCACGACAGGACCCCTCTGGGCAGTGTGAAGTGAATGCACTCTTGTTAGGAACTGAAGTGCCAGCCACTGTTAAGCAGGTGTTTGTGGCAGAATCGCGTCCACAAGCAACTCAAGCTGTAGTCTCTGTGTTGCCTGGTTTTGAGGGCGACATGGGCGCTTGTCAGCAGGCTGACCCCGTAATTGGTCAGATTCTAAAGTTCTGGAGACGAGGTGTTCCCCCTTCCCCAGCAGAGCGGAGACAGCTGCCTAAAGCTGCCCTTGTGTTACTCCGCCAATGGGATCGGCTGGTGGATAGAGAGGGTGTTTTGCATCGCCGTGTCTTTCGTTCAGATGGAGGTGAGGAGGGTTTTCAGTTGGTTCTTCCAATCACTCTGCGAGGTGAGGTCTTGGCCCAGGTTCATCAAGGGCATGGGCACCAGGGCATTGACCGCACCACTGAGCTGGTTCGACAGCGCTGTTATTGGCCAGGCCTTGCAGCTGATGTAGCTCAGTGGTGCCGTGAATGTGAGAGATGTCAGGCTGCCAAGGACACCCAGCCTGTAGTTCAGAGTTTTATGGGTCACCTCTTGGCAGAAAGGCCAAATCAGATCTTGGCCATCGATTTCACCTTGCTTGAGCCCTCACATTCAGGAATTGAGAACGTATTGGTAATGACTGACGTCTTTACTAAATTTACGCAGGCAGTCCCTACCCGGAACCAGCGAGCTGAAACCGTAGCCCAGGTACTTGTGTCTGAGTGGTTTTGTAAGTTTGGTGTTCCTGCCCGCATCCACTCAGACCAAGGCCGTAGTTTTGAGTCCTCCCTTATCCAGCAGTTGTGTCGCTTATACCAGGTGGAGAAGTCTCACACTACCCCATGGCATCCTGCCGGTAATGGGCAGTGTGAGCGCTTTAACAGGACACTGCACAATCTCCTGCGTACCCTGCCTAGTTCAAGGAAGGATGACTGGGTCTCTGCATTGCCCCAACTACTCTTCTGTTATAACACTACTCCCCATCAGGTGACTGGAGAGTCTCCCTATTTTCTCATGTTTGGACAGGAACCACGACTACCTGTAGATTTTCTGTTGGGTCGTGGTCAGGAGAGGGGTCCTGACAGTGTTAACAGTTGGGTGTTGGAGCATCAGCGAGACTGCAGGTGGCCTTTGAAGGGGCCCGGGAACAGCTGCGTCTAGCTGCAGAGCGCCGTAAGGAG
Source organism: Cirrhinus mrigala (assembly GCA_036247105.1). Classification (NCBI taxonomy): domain Eukaryota; kingdom Metazoa; phylum Chordata; class Actinopteri; order Cypriniformes; family Cyprinidae; genus Cirrhinus; species Cirrhinus mrigala. The sequence continues at coordinate 467,362 of CM070017.1, read as the reverse complement.
ATGCATGACTCTCGTGTCCGGGACGCACCCCTGAGTGAAGGTCAGTTAGTCTACCTCCGTAACTATGGTCTAAAGGGTCGTCAAAAGATCCAGGACCATTGGAGTGCAGTGGTGTATCAGGTACTGAAAGCACCTGGAACAGGAGGCTCAGTATACACCATTGCACCGGTCAACGATGTGAGTAGGGTGAGACATGTTCATCGCTCTCTTTTGAAGGCCAGAGTAGGGCAGGAGCCCTTGGCACCCCCCTCAGAGGATAGGGCATCGGTTGGCGAGGAACCACTGTTGGAGGATCCTTCCTCAATGGAGGAAGTTGACCTTTTTAGGGTGGTACCTGAGACTTTGCCGGCTGCCATGGAGTCAGGGAGTCAGGGCCCCGCTTTGGCGGACTCCAGTTCACTAGAGCCTGTGGTGGATGTGGAGGTTGAGGCTCCTGTGGTTCCTGGACCATCAGGGCAGGGCGCCGTAAGTCAATTACCCTTGACTGATCTTGGTCCCTTTGGTCCATCTTATGTGGATGGGGCAGTGAGGCGTACTAGGCGAACTACTGCTGGTCATCATTCCAATCGTAACCATCTTCCTAGGGCTGTAGGGAGGGTGGTAGGTCTTGAGGCTGTTGAGGCCTCAACCGGTTCTATATCCGCATTGTTTAGACCTTGGGATTAGGTCAATTGGAATAATCGTCGGGGCGACGATTCAAGAGCTGGGGGTAGATTGTGGCAAGGTGGATGACGTAATTCAGTTTCATTGGCTTATTGGTGTATGATTGTCACCCACCATAGCCTATTGGAAGTGGCGCTGATGGTATTTTAAGGCTGGAGTTAGATCACCTGGTGTGCGTCACGACTAGGACCGCCCATACTGAGTGCGCTGGTGTAGACGGTGCGTGGTTTCTTTTGGTCTGTAGCTGTTTGGCTAATAGATGTGAGCATGTGGATTTTAAATGTAGACTTTCTCTTTTCTCAGTGCGTTTTATGCTTGGTTGGGTCACAGACTGTCCACTGCATGTCAGGTATGTGTGCGATTTCGTTTTACCTACTGTTGTTTCGGCGTCGGGTGATTAATTATCTGTTTAACTCTTAGCCTTGAAATCAGTGAAAAGTCTTCCTGCATGTTAATTCGTTATGAGCTGTGAGCGACTATACACTTCGTGTGGCACGAGGAATTGCTTTGGGTAAGCGTAATCAACCTGCTTCCTCTTTTTCACAAGATAAGTATTTAATTAATAATTTTTTCTTTCTTAGTGCGTTGAGCTGTCTCTCTCGTCGCGTTTCTTGAAGGCGGAAGTGTTTATACCCGTCGTTAAAGGAGGACGCGCTGCTGTTTTTCCTGCTGTTTTTTGTACTGCGTTTCGTTTTCTTTTTGTTTTTGTAGTTGAATGTTAACTGGTGTCTAGTCGAACTTCAGTTGTGCTTCTGTTTGCTGCTTAATTGCCAAATATACTAACTGCTCCGAGTTGCTCTACTACTATTAAAGGGCTGGTTTACATCTGGGGCATCATTAATGTCATCGCTTGTGCCCTGATAAGTGTTTCCATGCTATTGTAGGGGAACTCTGACTTTAGGACCTGCTACAGTGAGCATTCGGACTGTCGTATTCATTTCATTTTGTGTTGTGTTGTTTATATCATTGTTTACTAGTATTTTGTTTTGTATATTTTCAATAGTTTAAGTTTGATATTGTAATTGTTTCTTTATAAATGTTTCTGTTTACTTTGATGGAGATATTTCCACTGTATTGTTGAATTTAATTTTTGTTTGTTTTGGTGTATTTTAGGCACTGCCGGCCCGAGGCTGGGAGGCTAGCTAGTTAGCTTGGAGTACGGGTGGTGGTGCAATTGTGTGGAGTGCAGTGCTGCTTGGATTCACTTTTCTTTGTGTGTGTGTGTGTGTGTTTTCCACGAATTTACAGATAGGGTCTTCACTCCATCTAGCCTGCCCCTGCCGCTGGAAAGCTTGTGTCTTTTATTATTTCTTTTTTTGTTTATTTTTTTGTTGTGAGTATTTTCAAATTGATATCTTTAGTTTGTCAAGTACACAGAGCTTCTGATTGTGACGGTGTTTGATTGTGACCTGACATTTGACATTGATTATCATTGAACATTTTAACTATTTATGGTGATTTGAATAAAGTCTTTTGTACATTGTTCACACGTCTCTCTCGGATCACTTCAGCCTACGAACCTGTGTCCTTTATTTTGGTTATTTCCCCGTTCCTTACGGGGTGGCGTAGTCGGATCGTATTTGGGTGTGTTCAAACGTATTTACAACGTTGTCCCCCTCCCCCAGCATTGCCACATATGGTTTAACTATAGTAACCATGGATTTTGGTTTTAATTTTCATGTGGGTTGTGTTGTTATCTGCCTATATATATATATGTTCATATATGTGTAAATATGTGTACGAAAAAAATGTATTAATGCCTTATAATTCCTAATCAGCATTTTTTTAAGTGTTATTTCTACACCACGTTTATGATTTCTAGAGCTATATTATATTGTATTAATATTTATATTTACATAAATTCTGCATGACATCTACTTGCTTTAATGGGTGCACGCACTGAACATTCAAGTTTGGAGCGGAAGGAGTTACCATGGAAATGGGGCAGAAACTCAACCGTTCGAGTACCAAAACATGTCTCTGTTTTTCGAGCACCAAAACACTGTTGTTTTCACTCATTTCAGGTAAGTTTAGTCTCTAAAATTACACAAATAGTACATGCATGTGTTCCTGACACTTTCTTTCATGTAAATGACACGTTTCCGTTGAATATTTACTTTCCAGAAATGGTTTAGTGTCTTCGGAAAAAGTCACATCGGTAATGTCACGTCGCACATTGGCATGCGATGACTGCATCCAGCTGCTGCTGATAACAGCGAGAGTATAATTAGGCAGCAGGTGCAACACATACTCAGGTTTTCGCTAAGGAGCTGAGCCGCTGACCCGGCCGCTCAGTGGTGGTACAGCAGCTGTGGCGACGGGACATGACGTCTCATAGCACTACCCACTTCAGTGAGGCTGGAGCACTGGGAATGTGCAGAAGCCTCATCCTTCCTCTTGATGGAGGCCAATGCAAGCAGGAGCAGAGTTTTCACTGATAGAAACATCAGCTCAATTGATTGCAAAGGCTCAAATGGGCCCTGCTGTAGTCCTCTAAGCACTAGAGAGAGGTCCCAAGAGGGTACACCTGATGACCTGATAACCTGATGATCAGTAAGTATTCTGTACCCAACAGTCACTGTGTTGTCTGTGCAGACCAACACGTGCTTGCCTTGTATGCGCCTTTGAGACAGTTCAAGGCAAGGTGTACAAGTATGTAGAGAGTCTCTTCCCCTACTTAAATCTCTCTAAAACAAAAAGATACTACTATAGAAATTACTACTTTTATTAATTTACAGACAAACCTATCTTTGACCTTCCTATCACACATAGCCCAGGTCATTGTGTATAGTATTACTACCTTGTATTTTGTGTTTTTCATTGTATTCTGTTGTATGCATTTGTCATGATAGATCTCTAGTGTAGTATAATCTCACCTATGCCATGTTTGGTCTCTTTGAATTCGTATTTTGATGATCTAAAAGATGGTGTATATTATATGTTGATACATATGCAACATATTAGTGTTTTAAAAATCCTTAGTAGTTTTTGCATCAACACCCAATCGAATTACATATGCAAAATACCATGCTCACAGACAAAGAGTTGTAACCTTTCCCTCCAATAGGGAAAGTCACCATTGACTCTTGGACCTCGTGGAGGTGCAGCCTCCAGAGTCCTTAAGGTATCACACATGTGATCTCTTCTTTCTCTTCCGCAAAATCTTCCGATCGCTGCCTGTGTGGAAGGACTCGGCGGGCCCGACAGGCCCGACAGGCCCCAACATATAGAGCTATGGCTCTCGACCACAGAGTCAGACTAATAACACTGGAGGTTGTCTTCACTCAACCCTGGAATTCATCCTCATGGAAATGTCCTCAAGCAGATATTTCTTGCTTCTTCTGCGTGTTTTCTTTTTAGTTTCTTCACTCGTCTCACATGAGTGACTTGCCTTAGTCTAAGAGGATGAGGAGGATGAGCTAGAACTCTTCTGACTTCCCTAAGCTTGCACCAGGCCTTGCGGCCTTGTCTTTCCATTCCCCAAAGATCATAGGATTTCAGCTGGGTCTCCCTCTCTCAGCTCTTGGTGCTTCTTCACTTTTCACATGGGAAGAAACTCTCAGTCACCATCGAGTCAGAACATCTTCAGAGTTCTTCACTCTTCAGACCCAGAAGAACGTGATTGCAATTCCAAAACTACCACTGCTCCAAACCATCAAGACTTTCACCCGAGACTGCATTCGGACACTTGTTCAGCGACAAAGGCAATGCACATATTTTACATTTAACTAAATAAAACAAAGGTTTAGTATAAGCTGTAAACCCGTTGAAAAACGGCACTGATGGTTTCACTCAGGTGGTTAACTGACTCTTTTCATAGCTTCATCTCTAATGGCTTTTCACTGATTTTTCCCCCATGTAGGAGTGATTTCATGTTTGTTTTGATTAGTTATGTGTTAGTCCTTAGTTAATAAAACTCTTGTGCACAAATGACATGAGTTTTGATTCTGATTCTGCCTTGCAAAATTAATGTGCCTTTATAATTCCGATTCAAGCTACATGCTCTAGTGCAATAGTACTTTAAGAAAGTTATTTTCTGTGGCCAAGATAATAGGATTTCTTAGAGTTGGTATGAAATTATGCTGAATGTCCGCTGGACAAACAGATTAGTTGATGGAAAATGAATTCTGCTACAGTTACTACTGGCAGCTGATATAAATAATGGTAATTAATCATAATTAATTGTAATTATTTATAAACATTTCCTCTTTGAGCTAATTTGCAACATGGCATTCATTTTTGTGAGGGATTGTTTCCTTGTGTGTTTAATTTTAAAGTGAAGCAAAAGCGTAATCTGTGCTACATAGGTTGCTCAATATTCATTAAACAATATGTGGTTGTCACGCTGGCACTGAAGGGCAGAGGCAGAGATAGCATTTGAAACGTTTATTAATACAAATGTGGTCAACAAAGGGAAACGGTGTAAACAGGTAAGTAGATCAGTCTTTCTGAGCAGGTGATTCACAACAGTGCCGACAAACACAGGTAAGTGTCCAACACGTAAACAAATCATTCCAAAAGCACAGTTCAGTCACTTCCCTTTAAACGTCTTTAAATCTCGTTCCTTCACAAAGACGTTCCAGTCCGAATCCTTCTGGAGTAACTTGCGAAGAAAGAACACAGACGTAGAGGCGTGCATCCACGGAGCTATGGAACAAGATTTGTTTGATACCAGCCGGTGAGTAGTACAAACAGGTAAGTATTTATACTGTGGTGTGATTGGGTGAACAGGTGCTCGTGATCAGTAGTCATGTGACGGTTCACGCTTTGGGATGGCTTTGGGATCGTGATGATGACGATGTGACACTACCCCCTTTACTTGGCTCAGAAGATACAGCTGTAGCTTTACTTAACACTGGAACAGCAGCGATAGCTTGATTTAACTCTGGAGCAGCAGCTGTAGCCTGACCTGACTCGGGAAACACAGCTGCGACTTGACTGGACTTGGAAACTTGACTTGACTCAGGAAATGTAGCTGTAACTTGACTTGATTCAGGTAACACAGATGCAACTTGTCTTGACTTGGAAACTTGACTTGACTCAGGAAGTGCAGCTGTAACTTGACTTGACTCAGGAAACAGCTGCAACTTGACTTGGAAACTTGACTTAACGAAACTGGATTCGTTAGCGCATGGAACAGCACTCCTGGCCGTGAAGAAGGAACTGGATTTGTCAACACATGGAACGGCACTCCTGGCCGTGAAGAGGGAACTGGATTCGTCAACACATGGAACGGCACTCCTGGCCGTGAAAAGGGAACTGGATTCGTCAACACATGGAACGGCACTCTTGGCCTTGACGAGGGAACCGGATTCATTAGCGCATGGAACGGCACTCCTGGCCGCGACGAGGGAACTAGATTCGTTGGCGCATGGAACGGCACTCTTGGCCGTGACGAGGGAACTGGATTTAGGAGAGATAACCTTCCTGGCCGGAGGCTCTGGCTGGGCAGCCACCTCGGTCGGGTGCTCTGGCTGGGCGGCCATCTCGGCCGGGTGCTCTGGCTGGGCGGCCATTTTGTGAACTGGCTCCACAGAGGCAGGCTTGACGTGAGCAAGGCTTAGAATGGCAGACGTGATGTGAATGGACTTTGGCTTGGCAGACTTGATGTGGGTGGATTTCATAGGACTACCAGCAGATTTCAGCGCCGATCGGACTGAAATAATTGCTGGGTCCGCCAGCTTTGTCCCCAGCGTTGTAGGACTCCCATTTATGACCACAAGAAATCTTGAAAGGGTGAGCTGGTGAACTGACGTGGTTTTCAGAAGGGATAGGACAAGACTGGAACTCATTCTTTTTCCCTCTTTGATTTCTATATTAGAGCCATTCAAATATAGAATGAGATTAATTCAATTAAAGAGAAATTACATACGGGAAAACTGCAGCGAATAGTGTTCTCGTCCAGTCCCATCTGAAAAACTGCACATGAGGCATCGGGCCAGCCCACCTGACGGGATAGCTCGGAGAATTCCGCCGCATACTTCTCCAGGTGGTGGCCATCCTGACGTAGCGTACACAACTGATCCTCAGCCCACTGCCGCTTGGTAATGGCTCCGGCTATAATGAATTCAAATCCGTAAAAATAAATCCTCTTTTGTCAGGGCTGGTATCCTGTCACGCTGGCACTGAAGGGCAGAGGCAGAGATAGCGTTTGAAATGTTTATTAATACAAATGTGGTCAACAAAGGGAAACGGTGTAAACAGGTTAGTAGATCAGTCTTTCTGAGCGGGCGCTTCACAACAGTGCCGACAAACACAGGTAAGTGTCCAACACGTAAACAAATCATTCCAAAAGCATAGTTCAGTCACTTCCCTTTAAACGTCTTTAAATCTCATTCCTTCACAGAGACGTTCCAGTCCGAGTCCTTCTGGAGTAACTTGCAAAGAAAGAACACAGACGTAGAGGTGTAGATCCATGGAGCTATGGAACAAGGTTTGTTTGATACCAGCTGGTGAGTAGTACAAACAGGTAAGTATTTATACTGTGGTGTGATTGGGCGAACAGGTGCTCGTGATCAGTAGTCATGTGACGGTTCAGGTGTGTTCTGGCTTTGGGATCGTGATGATGACGTGACAGTGGTAGATGGCGGTATGTACTGCTTCATCTGTCAGTCACCCGAAGAAAAAGTTGTCGTTCAGAATTTTTTTTTTAATTTATAGTAATAAAAATCATTTAGTTCAGTTTGAGAACAGACAATAATTAAAACTGAAAGCGGCTGCTCAATGCAGTGTGCTTAAAAAAAAAAAAAAAATATGTAACCAAAATAAAATGTTTTAGAAACATTGTAAAAATACCAACCTGGAACTATTTATTTAAGTAGTCAAAAAACGTAAATATCACGTTCGTCTACTACGAAAATGAAACCAGACCAAACTACAACTTTCGGGGGACGTTTTATTTAGGTGTTAAAATAACGTAATATGCACGTTGGAATAAAACGTTTTAAAAATGTCATGAAAGTACCCAAAATACAACCTTACAAAAACTACGTTCTTAAAAGTACTTGAAAAAGGTATTTAAAATGATTTAAAAGTAATAGGTGAATCCTTACTTTCAGTTGTATTTGCTCGTTTAATAATATCACGTTCGTCTACTACGAAAATGAAACCAGACCAAACTACAACTTTCAGGGGACGTTTATTCAGGTGTTAAAATAACGTAATATGCACGTTGGAATAAGACGTTTTAAAAACGTCATAAAAGTACCCAAAATACAACCTTGCAAAACTGTTCTGTTTGTGTAAAAATATCAGTAAAATAAGTGATATTTTAACATTAACTCGATTCAGTGACTGAGTAACAGATAGCCTCAGCGATATCAAAAGAACTTAAAAGGAATATGTAAATCCTTACTTTCAGTTGTCTTTGCTCATTTAATAATACCGTATATTCATATATCACGAGCTAACAGCTCAGTGTGTAAACCAGTCTGTGGAAAGGTGGGAGAGAGGTATTAACAGATGAACAAAAATGATTGGTTGGTTAAAAAATATTTATTTATTTTTTACAAACGTCATGACAGTATGCAACTGTGCCAAAACTCCCATTGTACGTGATGTTTGTTTTTCAATGTGTTTTGCTATAGATAGATTACTTTTATTCTACACTTTGTTTACAATTTCTGGTATGTTTTTCGTTAGGTAGTTAAATAAGTAAATAAATAGAATTTCTAAAGCTATTATTATATTATATTATATATTATAACCTGTTATAAACTGACTTCAAAAATAGTTTTATATTCTCTGCTATTATGCTTTTATATTCTTATTCCACTTACAGTTTGATTACCTACATTAGGCCCACACTATCCACTTACACAATACGTTATCAAGTTTCAGGACATTTTATCTGTCATTCTGACATCTGTACGCTGTATGTCATGTATGTATTTATGTAAACGCTACATTTTAAATGGCGAGCGCTTTGAACGTTCGAGTTGTATTTAAACTGGAGCGGAGAGAGAGTTACCATGGAAACGGGGAAGCTGCTTAACTGACAAGCGGCGAGTCTCCGTCTGTCACACTGCTTTACGGTAAGTTTTGTCCCTAATAAGACAAAAATAATACATACAACAGTTCCTAACACTTTCTTACATGTAATAGACACGTTTCTGTTGAATATTTACTTTATAGCAGTGGTTTAATGTCTTCGGAAAAGTCCGTTAGCATCTCAACCGTTAGGCTAACTATAAGATGTAGGCTAACTGTAGAGTTTAGCTCTTATTTCATAAAGTTTTCGCTTGTAGTCACATATTATGTGTAGATGACAGTTTTTTTTTATAGTTTTGTAAATATTGCTGGCAATTTGTCAGTGGATGAACGGAAGTAAATTATTTAACCTAAATGTATGGGCTGTACTGTTAATCGGTGACGTCACTTACATGGAGGTGAAAATTAGCTCAAATAATTTTAAACACGTTTTGATCACGCTAAAAAGATATTGATAAAAATTGTACTGCGATTTCAGGGGCGTCAGTAAGTTATGTATTATGTAAGAAGGATTTGACTTCCAAACAAACTGTAATGTGATACTGTATGAGGACTATTTTCTGCATTTCACCTATTTCACATATTCCAGTTTGTTTATTTCTAATCATGCTGACCTTGTATATTACATATTGTTGGCTCTGTGACAAATTGTTTCTAATATTTCTAACATTAGATTCTTCCATGCTGATGGCAGTACTGCAGTAGAGTTGGAGCGGACCTCCTGTTGAAGAGCATCTCCAATGTGCTATGAACCATCTGACTAGAAAGTAAAACCTCAAACATACATTACCATTTATTACGTTTTTTTTTTTTAAAGTATATATCAATTAAATATACTTTTTTATCTTGTATGTCCTACAAGGCCATCTGGTTTAACTCATTAAGGACACTTGGTATACAGCAACCGACAGAGGGGCCCAACGTAATGAGAAAACAAGACGCAGATAATAACAACAACAACAACAACAAAAAGTACTGAGCACTGTGAATCTAAGAGACTCATTTTATATTTATAACAATCATTGTTGATGTTAAAATTGTATTTCAGGGCAGTTTGTGAAGACAGACAAACGAGATGCTGTGTCAACCTGGACAGAAGTCAGTTTCAGATCCACCTTCCACACCAGACTTCTCATATGGATTGCTGTCTACTAGCATATTATTTGTTCTCCTCAGAATTTAGTGCATGCAGACATTACTCAGGAACATGAACACAAATATTGCAAGAATAGGGAATGTGCCGTATTTCAGATATGAAGGTTAATAGCTCTTAAGCATTAAAAAAATTATTTTTACTGTTTTTTTATTTTTTCCCCCAAAGCACCTATAAGCCAATTCACACTGGATCTCACGATTCAGAGCTGAAAACCCCTGGTTTAGATAATTAACTTCTTTACAACCTTGTTTCTTTTTGGGGTTGTACTGAATTCTGTGACCCACCTAATTTTGTGAACCTAGGCACTGCATTGAGCTAATCTGACCTACTACTAAACCTGACCGTCTAGTCCTACCATTTTCTAACTAAGTCATTAAGACAGTCTCTTGCTGCCACCTAGTGGCATAATAATGTAACTTACAATTAAAGCACTGAATAATCGCTACCTAAATACATTTTTCAAAATCTCAGGTATTCCAGTATTATAAAATATTATTAATTGAACAACAATAGCCATTATAAACTGTATGTATTATATATTATTTGAACAAGTTCTAAATTGGATGGCATATACCTGTAATTTGTGCTAATAAATCTCTAACAATATAATAATTAGTTTTAGTGCAAACGAGTAATAAGATTGCAGTGTGATTATTATTATAACTGCAATAAAGTAATTTGTAACTAGCTGAAATTGAATACATTTTACAAATGAAATGTTGCTTTTTTTCTGTTAAAATATGCATTGAAATTTCTTGGACTTTGTTGTCATATTCAACTTTGCCAGTCATTGCATAATTTTCATATGTTGTACTTTATTTGAAACCATTATACTTTATTGGTGTATATTCATGCATTTGTCTTGTTTATTGCCTTATTTATTTACTTTTGTGAACTACCCAAATCACATTACTTTTTATATTTTGTGAATAAATATGACGAGTGATAATTTTTGTGTAGTATAAAGTATTAGGCCTACATATGTTTTCCTAGCCTTATAAAACCGACGAAGTCAGCAATGCTACAAGATAAGGTGAAATGTAAATAAGTGCTTTTAGGATCAATAGTCAGATTTAACACTGTAAAGAAAACATTTTGATGGCAGCATGTAAAGTACCAGTTTGGACGTGGTAAGTACGTTATAAATATGTTTTCTCACAATGTTGCAAAAACGTTCTTACGTCTCCTTCCAACGTTTTAAAAACGTTATAAAAACATTTTTGCAACGTTGTGAAAAACGTATTTATAACGTTTAAAAAACCCGACATTTGTCGTATTAAATACGTCGGAAAAAAACGTTATTACAACCTTTTTACAACGTGAAAAAAACGTTTTTATAACGTTGTTTGCTGGGACCAGCGCACCTGCCTTACTAGTTTCCATGGCTTAAAATGCATGAACCTATATAAAAACAATGATCAGTTAATTAAAATAAAATCATAGGGTTTCATTAAATAACACTGTTAAAATACATAATGTGGGCTAATACGAAATAAACAATTTATGTACTTTACGTATTACAAATGCCTGCAAAGGGCATCAAAGGCCTAATAATTGTTGTTGTTACACTTACAGGACAATCAAATCCTTGTTTAATAGTGACCAAACATTTAATTCAAATATCCACTTAATCGTGTGATAGAAATGCTACAGCATTTCTTCAACAAAAACATGTGGACATCACAACCCTTGCCGAAATTAACCATGGTTTTATTGTAGTAAAACTGCTTAATTTTCTTTTGTGTGTTTTCTGGATGCTTGAGACAATAAAATAAATTAGACAACTAGTATTATCCTTCACTCCGGCGCCGGGACACTACGGACCCTGGGTGCAGCAGCAGCGGAAGACGCGAGCCAGGCCCCGGCCGAGGACCTCGCCGCCTCCGGTCTTCGAGATCTCCACCCGGAACCGCTTCGCTCCCCTTCGCGAGACGGAACACAACGCTGTGATCGTCGGAGACTCCATTGTTCGGTACGTTCGTGCTACTTTAGCTAAAGGTAAAGTCCACACCCACTGTTTTCCTGGTGCTCGCGTTCTCGATGTTTCTGCGCAGATACCCGCAGTCCTGAAGGACGGCGAGAGCGTCGGCGCGATCGTCCTGCACGCGGGGGTGAATGACATCAAGCTGCGGCAGACGGAGGTTCTGAAGAGGGACTTCAGCAGCCTGATCGAGACGGTTCGCAGTACGTCGCCCGCGACGAGGATCATCGTGTCAGGACCGCTTCCCACGTATCGACGTGTACACGAAAGGTTCAGTAGACTTCTTGCTCTAAATGAATGGTTATTGACATGGTGCAAAGAACAGAAACTGCTCTTTGTTAATAATTGGAATCTTTTCTGGGAACGTCCTAGGCTTTTCCGTGCTGATGGCCTGCACCCCAGCAGAGTCGGAGCTGAACTGCTGTCGGACAACATCTCCAGGACGCTACGCTCCATTTGACTAGTAAGTACATTCTCAAATGATTGCTACGATGGCTTTTGTTCGGAACGCTTAAATGATAGTACTCGCACTGTTCAATCTATAAAGACTGTGTCTGTTCTTCGAATAGTGAGGTCAAAACATAAATTTAATGCAGTATCTAGAAAAAATCTGATCGTAATAAAACCGGAAAAAAGTAAAATACATGAACAGAAACCATTTTTAAAGCTTGGGCTCCTAAACATTAGATCACTTGCACCCAAAGCAGTTATTGTGAATGAAATGATCACAGATAATAGTTTTGATGTACTCTGCTTAACCGAAACCTGGCTAAAACCTAATGATTATATTGGTCTAAATGAGTCTACTCCACCAAACTACTACTATAAGCATGAGCCCCGTCAGAGTGGTCATGGTGGTGGTGTTGCAGCAATATATAGTGATATTCCCAATGTTACTCAGAAAACAGGATACAGGTTTAATTCATTTGAAATACTTCTGCTTAATGTTACTCTCCCAGATATGCAAAAGAAATCTCTCCTATCTCTTGTTTTACTGTGTATAGACCGCCAGGGCCATATACAGATTTCCTAAAAGAATTTGCAGAATTCCTTTCAGAGCTATTGGTTAATCTTGATAAAGCGCTAATTGTCGGAGATTTTAACATTCACATTGATAATACAAATGATGCATTAGGACTTGCGTTTACTGACCTAATAAACTCTTTTGGAGTCAAGCAAAATGTCACCGGGCCCACTCATCGTTTTAATCATACGCTAGATTTAATTATATCGCATGGAATTGATCTTACTGATATAGACATTGTACCTCAAAGCGATGGAAGTTTTTAGAATTGCATGGAAAAACAGTATGTCCAGATACAGACAGGCTTTAAAAGCTGCTAGAACTGAGCATATCCGCAAACTCATAGAAAATAACCAAAACAATCCAAGGTTTTTATTTAGCACAGTGGCTAGAATAACAAATAACCAGACGCCACCCGATCTAAATATTCCTTTAAAGTTTAATAATAAAGACTATGAATTTCTTCACTGATAAAATAGATAACATCAGAAATACAATAACCAATGTAGATTATACTGCGTCTAATATGTCAACTTCTTTCGTCACACCCAAAGAAAAACTTAAGTACTTTACCGCTATAGGACAGGAAGAGCTAAATAAACTCATCACTGTATCTAAACCAACAACATGCCTATTAGATCCCGTACCCACTAAACTACTGAAAGAATTATTACCTGTGGCAGAAGAACCGCTTCTCAATATTATCAACTCATCCTTATCTTTAGGTCATGTCCCTAAACCATTCAAGCTGGCGGTTATTAAGCCTCTTATTAAGAAAACACAACTAGACCCTAGTGAACTGGCAAATTACAGACCCATTTCTAATCTTCCATTTATGTCTAAAATTTTAGAGAAAGTTGTATCTGCTCAACTGTGCTCATTCTTGCAAAAAAATAAAATCTATGAAGAATTTCAGTCAGGTTTCAGGCCCCATCACAGCACAGAAACTGCACTTGTTAAAATCACTAATGACTTGCTTCTTCCGTCAGACCAAGGCTGCATCTCATTGCTAGTTTTATTTTATCTTACTGCTGCATTCGACACTATCATGACATACTAATAGATCGACTACAAAATTATGCAGGTATCCAAGGGCAGGCTTTAAGATGGTTTAGATCCTACTTGTCCGATCGCTACCACTTTGTTTATTTAAATGGGGAGTCATCTCAGTTATCACCAGTGAAGTATGGAGTGCCACAAGGATCTGTATATTAACTATATTAACTTAATATTATTAGAAAACACGGGATTAGTTTCCACTGTTACGCTGATGATACTCAACTATATATCTCAACAAGACCAGATGAAACTTCTGAATTATCGAAGTTAACAGAGTGTGTTAAAAATGTAAAAGATTGGATGACCAATAATTTTCTGCTATTAAATTCAGATAAGACAGAGATATTACTTATTGGACCAAAAAACAATACACAGAATTTTTGACTTACAATTTACAACTAGACGGATGTACTGTTACTTCCACTACAGTCAAAAGTCTGGGTGTTATATTAGACGGCAACTTGTCTTTTGAAAATCATATTTCTCATGTTACAAAAACAGCATTCTTTCATCTTAGAAACATTGCCAAGCTGCGAAACATGTTACCTGTTTCTGATGCAGAAAAGCTAGTTCACGCATTCATGACCTCTAGACTGGACTATTGTAATGCACTACTAGGTGGTTGTCCTGCATTTTCAATAAACAAGCTACAGATAGTCCAAAATGCAGCTGCTAGAGTCCTTACCAGGTCAAGAAAATATGATCATATTACCCCAATTTTAAAGTCTCTGCACTGGCTACCTATTAGGTTCCGTATCAGCTATTAAATATTACTTCTTACCTATAAGGCACTTAACGGTTTAGCTCCTGTGTACCTAACTAGTCTTCTACCACGCTACAATCCATCATGCTCCCTAAGGTCACAAAACTCTGGACTGTTGGTAGTACCTAGGATAGCGAAGTCCACTAAAGAAGGTAGAGCTTTTTCGCATTTGGCTCCCAAACTCTGGAACAGCCTTCCGGATAATGTTCGGGGTTCAGACACACTCTCTCTGTTTAAATCTAGATTAAAGACACATCTTTTTAGCCAAGCAAATAATGCATCTCATAAACTTTTCCTGCAGTTATATCCGATCAAATGTTCATTATTAATCTTTTAGCTCTGATTTAACAAATCTTTCTTTTCTTAGTTTGAACAGCAGCTACGCTAATTATGTTCCTATTTGTTCTGTGTTTCTGCCGTGGGATTGACATCCCATGGTAACTAGGAATTCACAAGCTCCAGTGTGGATCCAGAACACTTAAGAAGAGATGATGCCAACCCCACAGAGGACTTCAGATGATACCAACCCTGAAACAACATACAGCACTAAAGAATTCTGCTACTAATTTATAGTGTTCTTTGTCTGTTTGATTACGTCATTAATTAATCTTTACGACACATCTCTGCCATATGTACATCAAGCTACTACTACATATATTGTAAAAATGTCAATTTGGTGTGAAGTTGCTTTGCAATGATATTTATCGTGAAAAGCGCTATACAAATAAATTTGAATTGAATTCAATAGTATTAGGCCTAATAAAATCATAGTCATAGGTAACTGTGTAGATCTACAACTGTAATTTATAAATAATATAACTTAATTGCAATGTATTCATTTTTATATTTTCTATTAGTTCTATATTTCTGTTTTGACCCTCTATAATTGTTTTTTTTTTCCCCTTTACATAATGAGGGAGGGGGCACAACAATACAATTCCGTTTAGGGGCACCCATTTAGCCAGCAGCGGTTCTGTTTACAAGCTACTTAAAACCGAAGGAAAGTAAAGAAAAGAGGGAAAACATTACTGGGGAAACAGATTTACCTAATGTGTTAGTTAAACCAAAAACTTTCACCACTCACCGTCATGTCTTTCCAAACCTGTAAAACTTAAGTTCATCTTTAAAACATAAATGTAGATCTTTTCAATGAAATCTGAGAAATTTCTGTCCCTCTATTTCACAGTTTATGCAACTACCGCTTTCGAGCCTCCGAAAGGTAGTAAAGACAGCATTAAAGTAATCTATGTGACTCCAGCTGTTTAACCTCAATTTAATGAAGTGATGTGAATAGTTTATATGCACAAAAAAGATTGCATTTTTATTCACACAAAAAAAAAATGTTCACAAGAGCACCATGATGCATCAGTGGTGTGAGAGTCATCTGACCATCTTAAGGCGCTTTTGTGAAAATAATTTGTGAATAAAGATGTAATTTTATTGTTGTTACTGTTTTTTGCATACACAAGGCATCCGTTAAAAATATAGTTATATTTCATAATATTACTGTTTATACAGTATGTTTGATTGAATGCAGACTTAATTTGTGATCAGAAAAGTGTTTTTTACTTGGAAGATGTATTTAATGTGTCAGTAAGTGTTTTGGTACTCTTTTGTGAATGTCTTATTTTGAATATGAGGTATAAATATAATAATGAATTCACGGTTGAAATTCAGCCTGAAAAAGACGTCTTTTTAACTTTCACTTTACAACCACATTTAGACGTTATATGGATGTCTTTTCACCTTTCACTTTTCAAACTAATTTTAACATTGTTTAGACTTCTGCCATTGTTGTCTTTGTGACAAGTTTTTGCTGTGTGGGAGTGTTTTGTTAAATGTCTTCTATTCAAGTTAGTTGACAGATGAGTCTTCAAATGTGTTTAGAAACCATTGTGAGAGATAAAAAGCATTATGAGCTGCAAACAGGCTCAGACACATTCCTTTCTATTGATGATTGTTAAAACCTGCTGTGAAAGACATTTCTTGGTATGCAGTTACATAACATATATATGACCCTGGATAAGGGTCAATTTTTCAAAATTGAGATTTATACATCATCTGAAAGCTGAATAAATTGGTTTTCCATTGATGTATGCTTTGTTAGGATAGGACAATATTTGGCTGAGATACAACTATTTGAATATGTGGAATCTGATGGTGCAAAAAAATCAAAATATTGAGAAATTCACCTTTAAAGTTGTCCAAATGAAGTTCCTAATAATGCATATCACTAATCAAAAATTAAGTTTTAATATATTTACAGTAGGAATTTTGCAAAATATCTTAATGGAATTTCCTAATGATTTTTGTCATTAAAGAAAAATCAATAATTTTGACCCATTCAGTGTATTTTTGGCTACTGCTACAAATATACCCCAGCGACTTAAGACCGGTTTTGTGTTCCAGGGTCACATTTGCTGCTTGTGGTTTGGCAATCAGCGCCAACAATTCATTCTTTAGTTGGCTGCTGACAAATTTCACTTCAGTGCTCACGACTCACTCTTGTTTACTTGATATTACTAAATAATTGTCAGTCAGTGGTTTATTATATTAGCCATTAGGTTAGGGGAAAGTTACTTTTCAAAAGTAATGTAATTAGAATATTGCATTACTCCCTAAAAAGTAATTAATATTTACGTTACTGAGTTACTTTCCATGTAAAAGTGTGTTATGTTACTTTTGCATTATTTTTTAAAACTGGGCTTGGCTTGCTTGTTAGTCATTGATTTCACATTGGGGTTTTTTCTGAGTGTTATGCAAGTGTCATATTAGGTTGTTTAATTCAGACTAACAATTATATCCTAATGCCATCATGTCCTGCAGTTCTGTAGTTTGTTTGGTCTCTCAGAGTCTCTCAGTCTTTGTTAAAATAGGGCCCTTTCAGTAAGTTTCATTGAGTTCATACAGTCAGACAATCTAAGAGCATGGTCTGAAGCGCATGGCGCAGGTGCACTTGGGACATGTCCAATCCACTTTTTCTAGTTTAACAATGAAAAAAAAAACTGTCGACTCACCAGGCGCATGGTCCAAAAGGGTTGTACCTATTGTCTTAATGAGTCATGGGTGTGTTTTTGGCGTAATGTGCAATAATCCAATCAGAGTCTCATCTCCCATTCCCTTTTAAGTTCACTTTTTCATGTTGTTTGAACATTAATGTGTGTTGGCAGTGTATGTACAAATCTACCCTATAATGATAAAAATTAGGGCTGTCAAACGATTAATCGCGATTAATCGCATACAAAATAAAAGTTTGAGTTTGCCTAATAAACGTGTGTGTACTGTGTGCAATTATTATGTATATATAAATACAAACCCATTCAGGTACATATATAAGAAATATTTACAAGTATATGTATTTATTATAATTTTTATATAATTTATATTATATATAAATACAAATATTTTTTACATAGATAACATATTTCTCTTAAATATATACATTAATTCATGTGTATTTACATATACATAATAATTATTTACATATACATAATAATTATTATTACATAATAACACACAGTACACACGCATATATTAGGCAAACTCAAACTTTTATTTTGTATGCGATTAATCGTTTGACAGCCCTAATAAAAATCCATGCAGTGGTTTTTAATTAATCTGTAAAAATAATATCCCCTTTTTCAAATCGAGCCGTTCTCAGATGCCTGTCGGTGTGGCGTCACACCAACTGAGGCCGCTCCTACAATAGTTGATTGACATGAGCTCTTACCTCAGACCAGCTGTCACAGTCCAGTAACCTGCCTTGTTTCGATGCCGAAGCAGGGATGTAAGTTAGATTAAACGATTGAGGTGTTGTGTTGCTGGATGTAATAATGAACATAGTTGTCGTCATTTACTCCCGACATCTGAGCCGCTGAAGATGCAGTGGATTACGTTTGTTTGTGAATGGAATGCGCCTCCCGATCTACATATATCCGTCTATGTTCGCACGAGTCATTCGTGATCCAGCTTCACTTACAGCCGAAGTGAGTATAAGGGTTTTTTATGAATCTTTGCGATCACCTTTCCCTATAATGTGGTAGTTAGGAAGTTTAGTGGCTAAATGCGGCTAAAGTAAACAGACTCGTCATTCCACAGAGAGAAGAGAGAGGCGGGGTGAGCAGAGCTCATTTGCATTTAAAGGAACAACCCCTTAGAATGAGATGATTTTTGCAGAGCTGATTTTGACAAGGTAAAAAGGGCGTTGTTTTACAAAACCATTGAGAATTTTTAATCAAAGTATATTAGAGACTTTTCATTAAGACCCTAAAGAATCATATCAACTTGTGGAAAATGGGCATCCGATGACCCCTTTAAAGCCAGCTGCGCTTGCACCATAATAGTTTCAAGAGTTTAGATACAGGAAAGATGGGTTTTGGTGTTTTTGTACCAGAGTTTCAATGAAGAGAAGAACTAGAGATGCTCTGATCCGCCTTTTTCACCTCCGATTCCGATTCCGATACCCGGGGTTCAGTATTGGCTGATACCAATCCGATACTAGTGATGTTGTTTTTTTTTTAATTTAAATAAATGTAGAATTTATATGTCTCTGCTTGCCCCGCCCCTCTCTTCTCTCTGCTGCTCTGAGAGACCGTTTACTTTAGCCACATTTAGCGTGTTTAGCCGCTAAACTTGCTAACTAGCACATTATTGGGAAAGGCGGTCGCAAAGATTCATAAAAAAAACATTATACACACTTCTGCTGTAAGTGAAGCTGGATCACGAATGATTTGCGCGAACATAGACGGATATATGTAGATCGGAAGGCGCATTCCCTTCACAAACAAACGTAATCCACTGCATCTTCAGATGCATCCTCAGATGTCAGAAGTGAATGACGACCACTACATTCATTATTACATCCAGCAACACAACACCTCAATCGCTCAATCGGAGATATTTTTGCCTAACTTACATCCCTGCTCCAGCATCGAAATAAAGAGGGCAGACTGTTACAACTGATCTGAGGTAAGACGCTCATGTCAATCAACTATGGTGGGAGCGGCCTCTGTTGGTGTGACGCCACAATGAGAATTGGCATCTGAGAATGGCTCGATTTAAAAAAGGGGATATTATTTTTTACAGATTAATTAAAAACCACTGCATGGATTTTTATCATTATAGGGTAGATTTGTACATACACTGTCAACACACATTAACGTTCAAACAACATGTAAAAGTGAACTTTGCATCCTATGACCCCTTTAAAAAAAAAAGCTTTAAAGCTGTAAATATGAAAACATCTTAAATGATTTTAATCATTTTTACAATGTATTTACACCTAATGTAGGCAGTGGTGGAGAGTAACGAAGTACAAGTAATTCGTTACCGTACTTAAGTAACTTTTTAGCGTATCTGTACTTTACTTGAGTATCATTGTTTTGTGAGACTTTATACTTTGACTCAACTACATTTCGAAGTGGAAAATCGTACTTTTTACTCCACTACTTTCCTAAAACCTGTTGTTTCTTTTTACGTTCCACAACATACATGCGTAACCAGTGACAGGTCAAAATAAGTACACGTGCTCCGCAAGTGTGCCAATCAGAACACGTCGTGTTTCGTGCAGTTTGCGCGCTTTACTGTCTAATATGGCTGCTGCCTGCCTGCTTGCTTCTTTTCGCTGTCACGTTTATAGCCAACGCAATAATGGAAGAAGCGCCAGACATTGAAATTGAGCACCCATGGCCATATTTAAGCGAATTTTTTGAAGTAGTGGAAAGGAAGAACGAGTCATTCATTTTTAAGTGCTTTCTCTGTCTGCCTCAGAAGCATACGATTTCTTCTTTCAAGAATTCACCGTCCAATCTAAAGAAACACATAGAGGTAAGTAATTTTCAGTTTGACTGTGAAATTAATTAAAGGCTAATATACCTGTCGTTTTACCCAAACTGGATATAATACGCTCATACGTTGTGTTAATAATAAATGTGGACATCAGTTCCATTGTGCAAGGTTAATCTAGGAAACTGCAGACCGTTAGCAAAGCTCATTAACACCAACACTGCAAAAAATGCTTTTCTTACTTAGTATTTTTGTCTTGATTCCAGTCCAAATCTCTAAAAATTCTTAAATCAAGATGCATTTACTAAAGTAGTAAAAGGCCATAAGATATTATGTCTTGTTTTCTGGGGAAATAAATCAAAATTAAGTGAGTTGTTGCTTAAAAAAAGCAAAATTATCTGCCAATATATCTTGTTTCTGTTTGAATTAAGGTTATTTTTCTTAGTGGATGCATCTTGATTTAATAATTTTTAGAGATTTGGACTGGAATAAAGACAAAAATACTAAGTAAGAAAAGCAATTTTTGCAGTGAAGGCACTTGGCTAGAAATAGCCTAACATTACCCCCTAAAAATGCCATTTACTTGTCAAGCTCGTTCATAGAATGTGTAGAATGTCTAAAGAAATTCAATGTAAAATGATGAAAATGCATTTAGGCCAATGCATTTTTCTGACATTTAGGCTTCTATTTGACTTGGTTTACATGCAAGGTATGATTGATTGGTAGCTACTTGAACAGTAGCCTGCGATTGATGTAGGCTAGCTAGTTACTCAGCCTTCTCAGCAGCCTACTTGGTACATGCAAAAAAACATGAAATGTGCACTTCATTTATGAAATTGAGATATATTGCTGTGAAGATATTATGTTCATGATGTGTTTTTCCCCCTTTCTTTCCAGAGAAAGCATTCAAGTCACTTGGAAAGATACAATGCCCTGACAGCCCCTCGAAAAAGAAAAGCTGAAAACCCAGTTCCCTCCACTTCCAGACAACTGAAATTAGGAGAAACGAAAATTGTGAATCAAACAAAGGTAGACAACGTAGTCATAAATTTTGTAATTCAGAGTCTTCAACCATTTACTGTGCTAGAACAGCCTGCGTTTAATGCTTTAGTGCAAGAGCTACAGCCTAATTCACGTGTGATGTCCAGAACTACATTGCGCCGGAAAGTAGAAGAGGGTGCCCAAGAAATGAAGAGAAATATTAAACAAGCAATGTCCTCCATTGAATTCATTGCCACAACAACTGACTGTTGGAGTGCAAGAAGGAGAGGATTTCTTGGAGTCACTGCCCACTGGGTGGATCCAGATTCATTGAAGAGGTGCTCTGTGGCACTTGCTTGCCGGCGGATTAAAGGGCCACACACTTTTGATGTGTTGGGCAGTGCATTGAATGACATCCATTGCGAATTTGGCATAGAGAAAAAAATAGTTAGAACCACCACAGACAATGGGTCCAATTTCATAAAGGCATTTACAGAATATGGAGAACAACAACAAGATGAGAACAATAACTGTGCCTCCAGTGAGACTGAAGAGGATGCTTGCAGTGATGATGATGAACAGGAAGAGGAAGGTGTTGATGTTGACTTCATTGAGGTAACACCGATCTTAATGGAAGATGATGGCTTACAATTTCAGCTTCCAAAGCATCATCGCTGTGCATGTCATCTATTAAACCTTGTTGCCACAGTTGATGCAGCCAAGGCCAATTCCAATGACTCCTATAAAAGACTGTCACGATCAGCTTTTGCGAAATGCAGTGGCTTATGGAACAAGACATCTCGATCATCCACTGCTTCAGACATCATAGAGGAAACATGCAAAATACAACTGATCCGGCCAAACGACACACGATGGAACTCATTATTTCTCTCTGTTGAAAGAATCGTGAGAATAATCAAAGATGAAGGAGAAGGGGCCCTGAGAACTGTATGCACTGCACTGAAGTTGCCAATGTAAGTGTAACTTTTTTTAAATATACCTTTCATTCCAATATGTAATTTTGGAAAATATTGCTTAACTATTCAGTTGCTTTAAGTAAGGGGAAATGGAGGACAATTATAGTCCGAGCAGCGTCACCACTCACCACTCATCACACACACACACACACACACACACACACACACACACACACACACAATCACTCACTCTCTCACAGACAGACACACAAACACACACTCTCTCACAGACAGACACACACACAAACACACACTCTCTCACAGACAGACACACACACACAATCACTCACTCTCTCACAGACAGACACAGACACCCACACACACACACACACACACACACACACAATCACTCACTCTCTCACAGACAGACACACAAACACACATTCTCTCAGACAGACACACACACACACACACACACTCTCTCACAGACAGACACACAAACACACACTCTCTCACAGACAGACACACACACAATCACTCACTCTCTCACAGACAGACACAGACACCCACACACACACACACACACACACACACACACAATCACTCACTCTCTCACAGACAGACACACAAACACACATTCTCACAGACACACAAACACACACTCTCTCACAGACAGACACACACACAATCACACACTCTTTCACAGACAGACACACAAACACACACTCTCTCACAGACAGACACAAACACACACTCTCACAGACAGACACACACACAAACACACACTCTCTCACAGACAGACACACACACACAATCACTCACTCTCTCACAGACAGACACAGACACACACACACACACACACACACACACAATCACTCACTCTCTCACAGACAGACACACAAACACACATTCTCACAGACACACAAACACACACTCTCTCACAGACAGACACACACACAATCACACACTCTTTCACAGACAGACACACAAACACACACTCTCACAGACAGACACACACACAAACACACACTCTCTCACAGACAGACACACACACACAATCACTCATTCTCTCACAGACAGACACAGACACACACACACACACACACACACACACACACACACACACACAATCACTCACTCTCTCACAGACAGACACACAAACACACATTCTCTCAGACAGACACACACACACACACACACACACACACACACACACACACACTCTCTCACAGACAGACACACAAACACACATTCTCTCACAGACAGACACACACACACACACTCTCTCACAGACAGACACACACACACAATCACTCATTCTCTCACAGACAGACACACAAACACACACTCTCTCACACACACACACACACAAGACTTAAGTGTTCTTTATGTTTGTTAGGTTGAGTTCAGTTGAAATTTCCTTTCTGGAGGAATTTGCCAGAACCATGGGTCCTCTCGCCGAAGCCCTCAACATTCTTCAAGATGAGACAGATGTTCAGATGGGATGGCTTCTGCCAACTCTGACGCTCCTCATCAATAAGCTTGAACGAATCCACATAAATTCCAGGTAGAGATTCTTTCCCCTCATGTTATTAAGGTGTATTCCTTATCATACACAATTCAACTCCCTTAAAACTTCATATAGCATACGTGTAGGAAGTTAATGTGTGCCATTAGTAAAATGATTAAAAAGAGGCCTTTATGAACACATTGACCAAGAACACAATAGATGTAAGACCGTCAAATCATATTTAACAATTAAGTATTGGGATGCTTGTTGTTATTGTCATTGTCTCAGTATAAATGCACGCTGTAAATGTTGTGATATTGTACTGTATCAGTTTCTCTCCCCCACCTCTAATTCCAGGTACTGCAAACCTTTGGTGGATGCAGTCCTAGAGGGACTACAAAAGCGCTTTAAAGACATGATGGCAGAACCATTGGCAGTTTATTGCCAATGGTTTATTATCGATGGCAGTTTATTGCTGCTGCCATCCTGCTCCCAAAATTCGTGTTAAACAGCTAGAAGAGTACCTTGCCTCTAAAGTAGACAACAAAGAGATACTGCAATCTTATCCTGCGGTTTGCAAATTGTCTCTTAAAATCAACACTGCCTTACCAGCTTCTGCTGCATGCGAACGTCTCTTTAGCACTGCTGGACTGATTTTCAGCCCAAGAAGGGCAAGATTGGATGCCAGAAATTTTGAAAATCAGCTCCTTCTCAAACTAAACAAAAAATATTTTAGCTTTAGGTAGGTCATACAGTTAACAGTGCTATTTCTGTTATTCTTCTGTTATAGCACTAGTTAGTAGTTCTACATACTGCGTAAGTCTTCAGGGAAATCTGGTGGTGTGTTAGTTTCTGTTTTTGTGTGATTTATGCAAACACTAACATTTGTTTATAGAGTGGACATACAGATGTGTTGTAAGGAGTCATGTTTAGTAAATTGGAAAAAAGACATCCTTTGTAAACTTTGTAAACCTTTGTAAACTTGAGTAAATCCGTTTTTGCAAGTTATTGCACAGCTCAGCTGTGATGTAGTAAAGGAGCAAGGTGCCATGTGATAAAGGAATAAGATTTCTACATTACTTAAAACAATAAATTGTTAAAGAAATACGTGTCTAATGTGGTTTCCCCCCACCCTATTTATTCCTAATCATGTGGTTTCCATTTAGTAGGATGTGCTTATGATAATTTCAAAAGATATCAGTACCAGATATCACAAATAGAAAACATTGTATTTTCAGAGTGGTGTTAGTGGGCTTTTTTTTTTTTTTTTTTTTTTACCTTGTATGACTTGATTGAGTGTATAAAGGACATGACAAGACATTGGAACTACATTACACCAAATTACTTTTACTTTTGATACTTAAGTACATTTGAAGTCAAGTACTTTTATACTTTTACTCAAGTCGACGTTTAAAGGGAGCACTTCCACTTTTACTGGAGTAATATTTTACACTAGGTATCTCAACTTTTACTCAAGTACATGGTCTGTGTACTTCGTCCATCACTGAATGTAGGTATTGTAATCAGAGGCGTAGGGGTGCAGGGCACAAACTAACACGGGGTTAATTGTAACACACGTGTTTTAAATATTTCCACACACACTAGCGTAACCAAATTTACCGTATTTACTAGTTGCCATGTCAACAGTATACAGAGAAAAAAGTGCGCCAAAATTCAAAAGCCTTTTGGTGATATCGCAGAATATTTATTTTACAATAGTAAAAGTAAATTTCTGGCTTAAGTAACATTTTCTTCTCAGTTTTCAGTATTCATTTAAAATGAGACAAATCTGCTATTATTTTAATTGCCAATCTGTTGTTCATCCGTTTAGATAGTTTATTAATGCTTGGCAAGTCAGCAGAAGACACTAACCACTTTTATATTCCAGTCGTGCTGATGGGGAAAGTTGTAACACGGCGTTACAATCTGTCCCGCTATATTAAACTATGCTGTTCTATGACATTAGCCATGTAATTTTCACTATTTACTTTTATGGATTTTAAAAAGAAACCTCAAGAAACAGGTAAATAAAGACTCACAATTGACGTTTAATGTAGAGAAACTATTTTAAGAAATGTCAAGCATTTTGGCTCGTTTATGTGTTTATGTGAACTGTTTGGAGGGAGGGGAGTGTTTTTTTTTTTTTTTTTTTTTTGGAATGTCTGAATGTGTTTCATGTATTTACGCACATTGTTTTGAACTAAACTGGGGTGTGTGTCCTGTACAATGACGTAACTCGCTGATTAACCTCCATAGTACGATGCATTGCTGTGGAAACGAACAAGCTAGTTACCACTGTTTCCCAAAGTTATTTAACTGATTAAAGATCCCTAAAATGCAGATGATCTTGAATATGGCACCTGATGATATGGCTTTATTTGATGTTTGATTCATTGCGGGTTCCCTCTTACGTCATACTCCGGGGTTCCCATAGGCATTTATGCGCACTATTCAAAAACGGAGCTTACAGAGGAAGCTTAGAAATACATAGATTAAAATGCATTAATGTTTAGATCGAGTGAAAGATATAGATTGTACTGCATGTTAGCTTGCTTATTGTGCCCAAGAGCACAATTTATTGAGCCCATATGTCGGACTAACAAAGAACTATGCTTCTAACCACAGGTCCAGAGCTGTAGTTCCAACCACGTAAGCTTGTGACGCTGTTTGCGAATGTTCGTTTGAACTATGGTTTCTGGAAAACACTGAATCGTTGAAACTATGTTGGTAATGACGGAACTTGTGACCATAGCTGGCTAACGATGCTTTTGGGAAACGCACCCCTGTATAGCTCTATTTTGCGATCAGGGCCATCCCACGCATAGTTGCATTGTGTTCATTGTGAACCTCAAAAATTAGATATTTTAATTCTTAAAAACGCCATTATTTTATTTGAAAAAGTTATTTTATTTTATTGACTAAATATTTTAGTTTGTGGTGTGTATTTTTTGAGTTCGATCAGATAATATTTTAAGCTGTCATATGGTCATGTTACAACGTGCCCCCCACATGTTACAGTGTACCCCACATACGGGGCATGTTGTCACTTTTCACTTACTTTCTTTAGAGGAAAATACTGAAAAACGTATACACTGTAATTATGAAACAAAGCGACATATTTGTACAAGTGTGAAATTAACGTGGATAAAAAAATATATTCTCAATTGAAAAAGTGTTAGGTTGTGCCCCGCTCTCCCCTACGTCATGCTCATTGAAAGTGAGGGGACACGTGCCACCTCAGATTTTTTTGACTAAGTGGATTTTAAACGCCTCTTCCGAAAGACAACAAACAGCCGAATAATATTTGATATCACATATCACACCGGCGTTATTAGAACGTTCAGTGCGTGCGGCACATCACTCCAACTGCTAAATTCAAATCTGCATTCGCTGGCTGGCGCTGAGCCAAAGACAGGCGCGTTTCCACAGCGCTGCGCATTAAATTTAATCATGCACAATTCTGTTAAGCTTTTGAATGCAATGAGCAAACAGAGGTTTTCATATTAGCCATCAAAGAAACAGAAATGCCACTGTTTTGTTCACTATCGCTCACTGAAAGAATTCTAATAATGTTTTGAATAATAATGTTTAGAATAAAAAGGACAGAAATAAATAAATAAAACATAAGTTTATATTCGTTACTGCCTTAAAAGCAATGATTTAATGTAAATAAAAATATGAATTTACTCGAGACCTACTACAGCGCATGCGCGTAAAACATTCAATACGTGGATCTGATCCAGCTACGTCATCGTGCTACAGGCTGCAGCGAGGACCTCTTGGAATAATCTGCTTGAAGCAACACGGAGTCACAGCACACAGCGCTTTTGCATCAAACCGCCAGGGGTCGCTGTATACCTAACAACCCCATGCGGGTAAATTTTACCTATGCACATGAGTAGTGTTTTGATATGACTAAAGAACATTTTATTTCACTGTATTATGCCACTGTCTTCATAAAGAAGTGTCTAGAGAAGGGGTGCTCAACCCTGGTCCTGAAGATCGACTTTCCTGCAGAATTCACCTCCAACCCTGACCAAATACACCTGAAACAGCTAATTAGAATCTCAAGGAGCACTTGATAATTACAGACACGTGTGTTTGATTAGGGTTGGAGCTGAATTACACGTTGATTACACGTCGTCCCGCACCGGGAGGGAGACCGCGGGCGCTGATTCTAAAACTTCACAACTTCCAAGACAAAGCATGTATTCTACAAGCTGTGCGAGCTGCGGTCCAACTGGTTTACAAATGGCATAATATCCCCATCTTTAAAGATTTCTCCGTTGCCGTGGTGAGAAAAAGACAAGCATTCGGAAATGTTAAGAAACGACTTTGCAAACGTGGAATTACCTTTGCCATGATCTACCCGGCGGTTCTCTGAGTACAGCACGATGGCATGAAACTCTTCAAGCAGCCCGAAGAGGTAGAGGCTTTCCTGGACAGCTTGTCTAAATTAACCCCTACCACCTCACCCAGCCCCAACCATCCCAGGGAGACTGAATGACAATATGGCTAAGTCGCTTATGTCTATAGAGACATATTTTCACTGGTTTTTGGCACATGAGCAGGGGAGTTGCTATACTAGTAAAAAAAATGTATA
This sequence comes from Cirrhinus mrigala, assembly GCA_036247105.1. Lineage (NCBI taxonomy): Eukaryota > Metazoa > Chordata > Actinopteri > Cypriniformes > Cyprinidae > Cirrhinus > Cirrhinus mrigala. Next base: position 438,932 of record CM070017.1, on the reverse strand, counting down.
CCTTTATCAAATGTAAATACATATTATGACAAAATCAGGTTGCTTTATCTTGCTCAAGGCTATATTAGCCGGACAACCCATTACTCTAATGAATGTTTACATCCCTCCTATTCAGTCTAATGAGCTATTTACACGTTATTTTGAAATTCACTGAATGGCAATGTGAACATAGTATAATTGCTGGAGACTTTAATTGTACTTTGTTACCTAAATTAGATAAATCCTTATCATCTAATGAAAAACCTTCTAGCAGGGTGCGTGCCCTGAGTGAGACATGTGAAGAGCTGGGTCTTGTGGATGTTTGGCGTGCTCTGCACCCCGGAGATAGAGAATACACCTTTTTTTCAGGAGTTCATAAAACAGGCAGCAGGATAGATTACTTTTTTCTCCTAAAACTTCACTTCAAAATGTAATAGATTGTAAAATTGGAAATATTGTGATTTCTGACCATGCTGCTGTTTTTCTTGAATTAGGCTTATCTAATCAAATTTATTATCCAACATCCTGGAAATGTAATTCATGGCTTGCACATGATCCAAATTTTGAATCTTATCTTAAGGAGCAAATTGAGCTATTTCTTATTACCAATAAAACCCCAGATGTTTCCCCCAATTTGCTCTGGGATACCGCTAAAGCATACATTAGGGGATTAATAATCTCTTATGTATCAAATCAGAAAAAAAAGAACCTGGCAGATCAGAGAAGGCTTGAAATAATTCTTCATGATCTCCAAATGAAATATAATACTAGCCCCTCAGATGCTTTGCTGGCTGAGATCAAAACAGTACAAACTTCTTTAGAAGCAATTCTCACCAACAAAGCTGAAAAATCTGTATTCTTTGTTAGACAGCGGATGTACGAATTTGCCAATAAACCAAATAAATACCTGGCCAACCTACTGCGTTGTCGATCCTATGCACATGTCATCTCTAGCATTAGGGATAAAGAAGGCAACTGTCATCATGATAATAAAATAATTAATACGATTTTTAGGGCATTTTACAAGAGGCTTTACTCTTCTCACTCAGATCTCACTTCAGGTGACAATATGAATAAATTCCTTGCAAAACTAAATATTCCAGAATTAGCTGAAGAGCAAAGACAGATGCTAAATAAACCAATTGAACTTAGTGAAATTCTAAATTGCATTAATAGTCTCCCTAAAGGAAAAGCGCCAGGACTCGATGGGTTTACGGTGGAATTCTTTCAAAAATTCAAAGAGTTGTTCGCACATCTGATGCATGAGATGATACAATATTCATGTAATTCTAGTGAACTCCCTAGCTCTATGTTAGAAGCCAATATTTGTGTTTTATTAAAAAAGGGCAAATGTCCTGAGGAATGCGGGTCCTACCGCCCTATCTCTCTACTTAACGTGGATACCAAAATCTTAGCTAAATATTAGCCATCCGACTTGAATCGATACTCTCTACGATAATTAATATTGACCAGACAGGCTTCGTTAAAGGTAGATCATCAGCTCATAATGTCAGAAGACTTCTTAATATAATTCAACATTCAAATCAGTGTGCAAAAAAAGGTTTAGTTATCTCCTTAGATGTGGAAAAAGCCTTCGACAGGGTCGAATGGCCATATTTATTTTCTGTTCTTTCCAAATTTAATTTAGGAGACTAATTTATTAAATGGGTTAAAATTTTATACTCTCTTCCTACAGCAAATGTCATTACTAATGGTCTCAAATCCTCCAAGTTTTCTCTATCACGTGGCACCAGACAAGGTTGCCCAATGTCACCGCTTCTGTTTGCATTGACCATTGAGCCACTGGCAGTGGCCATTAGAGATGATCCCCTTATTGAGGGGCTTTGTCTAGGAAAGAAAACACACAAGATATCTCTTTATGCAGATGACATCTTAATATTCCTTGATTATCCACAACAATCTATCCCACACTTAATTGACCTGATTTCCAGTTTTGGTGCCTTCTCTGGGTATAAAATACATTTTTCAAAATCAGAAGCAATGCCCTTAAACAATTTGAATTCATATAATTCCACAATTTCTCACCCATTTAAATGGTCTCCTGCTGGCTTCACCTATTTGGGTATAAAGATCTCACCAAAAGTAGACAACTTGTATCAAAACAATTTTGCCCCAGTAATTAAGAACATTAAATCAGATCTAGACAGATGGTGTAACCTACCTCTATCTTTATTAGGCCGAATTCATCTTGTTAAGATGAATGTATTACCTCGTCTTTTATACCCACTTCAAATGCTACCTGCTCTCATTCCTAACAGAGCCCTAAAACAGCTGGTTTTATTATTTCTTTTATTTGGAGGAAAAAAAGGCCTAGATTAAGATACAGCTACCTGTCACTGCCTAGCAGGCTGGGCGGAGTGGCTGCTCCTTCTTTTAAGTTGTACCAACTTTCTGCCCAGCTCCGCTTTATATTGGAATGGCATATAAATGACCCAAACTCAACTTGGATCAGTGCTGAAGCTGCAAATCTCAGGGCTGTTCCTCTACGGAACTTATTGTACGTTTCATCAAAAAAACTGCCAGCCTTAATTAAAGGTAATTTAATTCTTAGTTATATGATAAAAATATGGAGGCTCGCTCGTAAAATAGAAAGCTATCACTCCCATCTTTCTTTACTAACACCACTACATAACAATCCAGATTTTCTTCCAGGGATGAATGATGGACTGATACTTTGGAAGGAAAAAGGGATTTGTATCATAGGAGATGTAGTAGAAAATAAACAGCTAATGACCTTTGAGCAAATTGTTGTGAAATACAACCTCAGCAAAAAACATTTCTTCACCTACTGTCAGATACATAGTTTTGTTACTAAAAGTCTTAAGTTGCACTCAAGTGGCTTCGGTGTATCTCCACTGGAAGAGCACTTGAATAAACTCACTTCATCTCGGTCAGCACCTAAACTCTTCTATGGAATATTGATAAATGCAAATAAAGATAGCTGAGATAAAACCAGGGAGTTATGGGAGAAGGATTTTGGGGAGGAAATTCAGGTAGCTGATCGGAAAGCTGTATGTGAGATGCCCTCTTATCTTGCCAACAATTCTGCCTGGGAAATGCAGTTTAAAATTACTCACCGGCTACATGTGACTCCAGCCCAAAGTCATAAGATAAACCCTAAACTTTCTAATCTCTGTAATAAATGTAAAGGATCGGAGGGAACCCTTATTCATTGTTTCTGGAATTGTATGATGATCCAACAATTCTGGATAGGCGTCCTAAAGGAACTTGAGAATATATTCCGCTGTCCATTACAACTCGGACCAAAAGCATGTTTACTAGGCATAAGTCAGGAATTTCCCTTCAAATTCCAAGGGATTCACCTTTTCCAAATTCTCTTGTACTGTGCTCGCAAATGCATACTTGTATGTTGGATAACAGATCAAACACCGTCAATTATTCAGTGGATAAACACAGCTAAAAATCTAATTCCCTGTGAAGCCTTTTCTACTGCATTAAAGGACAAACCTTTCAATTTCTATAAGGTATGGGACCCCTTTCTCATTTATCTGGGGGTAAAAGAAACAAGATTTTTAACTTTGGGAATCCAGAATTTAGCGTGGAAAGGTTGAAAGGCCACCTTATTGTATTGTTTTTTTTTATGGCTATACTGATCTCTGTTTTTATATTGATATAGTTATTCATTTATTTCTTTGTGTTTTTTTAATTTAATTTAATTTTATTTTATTATTATTATTTTTAGGTTTATATTCATATTATTTGTTTATTTTTCTTGTTAAATGTACAGATTGTGATGTTTTGGTTTTGTAAAAACCCTGTTTATATCAAAACCTTCAATAAAAAAAAACAAAAACAAAAAAAAAAACTAAACAAGCCTGTACTGACAAAGAGAATTAAAAGGAAGTACCCACATAATTGGGTGGTGTCAATATATTAAGACAATTCATGTTATTTAAATTATAAATGGTCTGTAGACAATAATGTGTTATAATAATTCACCACACTGCATAGGTTGATGCGATGACAAATTCAAGTGCACAGCTTCACCTAATGAATTATTAATTTGTTTGGTTATATAATTTATAATTTGAATAAGAGAACAACGCCAATAAAGTTAGGGTAATCAAAAAAAAAAGTTGTATTCATTACATAGATTACATAGATTTTTTTTTTCAGGAAACGTGCAGACTAGAATAAATAGCAACACAGTAGCAAACAATAAACAATAGAAATGGCAAAACAAAAATTAAATAATTAAATAATTAATCCAAAGTTTGAACAATATGAGTAATGTTAGGATAAAACATCTAAATATGAGATCACTGTCAGATGAGCCATCAGATGCTGAGTGGACTCAGGGTGCAACTTACCATCGGACTCTCCATCACTCATGATATATAGTGCTTCTAATACCTCTTCAGCATCTAAATCATCTTCTTTAACTCATACTTACTTTACTTGAAACTGATAACCGCTAATTCAGTGAGTAAAAGACACTGCCTAGCAATGTACAATGCAGCAAGATAATGACAGCGTGAAAATACAGGCATATATATATATATACCTAAAAGCGCCAACACGGGTCAAATTTACCCCCCCCACACACACACACACACTCATACATATATATATATATATATATATATATATATATATATATATATATATAATAGAGTAACACCAGTTACTTTTTTGCCCATTTATTGATTGACAAGTCTCCTGTCTGGAAATTGGGAGTAAACATGATGATGTTACTGTATTCTAGACTTAATGTGAACATGCACTAATTCATCTTACTCACATTCAGTATACCTCAAAATGAATAAAAACAGTGAAATGCAAACTAAGAATATGACGCAACCCTGCAATAATTAAATAAGTTAAAACAAATATCCTTTTTGTATTTAATCCCATTTTATTAACCAGTGTCTTTGCTGCTGACCTTCGATGATGCAATTCAACCATACTAATAAGCAAAAATTACTTCAGATAAACTAAAATTTGTGCTTCATTTTTTTATAGCTGAAGAGTGATCTCCTGCATAAATGTACCTTTCTTTCAGCCTGAGGTGAATTCATTTTACTTGTGGTCTAAAAGGGCTTTTACATCAGAATTCTTTTATATTAAACACAAAGAAGCAAGCCCTGCCCAGATTTAAAAAGTAACGCAAAAGTAACGTAACACATTACTTTCCATAAAATGTAACTAATGTAATTACTTTTTCAGGGAGTAACGCAAAATTAATAGAAATGCATTATCAATCAATAAACGGGCAAAAAAGTAACTGGCGTTACTCTATTGTATATATATATATATATATATATATATATATATATATATATATATAAATGTGTGTGTGTGTGGGTAAATTTGACCCGTGTTGGCGCTTTAGGTATAAAGACATGAAAGATATATTACACATTTAACAAAAACCTCAACAAATTAGAATATGGTGACATGCCAATCAGCTAATCAACTCAAAACACCTGCAAAGGTTTCCTAAGCCTTCAAAATGGTCTCTCAGTTTGGCTACACAATCATGGGGAAGACTGCCGATCTGACAGTTGTCCAGAAGACAATCACTGACACCCTTCACAAGGAGGGTAAGACACAAACATTCATTGCCAAAGAAGCTGGCTGTTCACAGAGTGCTGTATCCAAGCATGTTAACAGAAAGTTGAGTGGAAGGAGAAAGTGTGGAAGAAAAAGATGCACAACCAACCGAGAGAACCACAGCCTTGAGAGGCTTGTCAAGCAAAATCGATTCAAGAATTTGAGTGAACTTCACAAGGATTGAACCGAGGCTGGAGTCAAGGCATCAAGAGCCACCACACAGACGTGTCAAGGAATTTGGCTACAGTTGTTGTATTCCTCTTGTTAAGCCACTCCTGAATCACAGACGATGTCAGAGGCGTCTTACCTGGGCTAAGGAAAAGAAGAAAGTGACCGTTACCCAGTGGTCCAAAGTCCTCTTTTCAGATGAGAGCAAGTTTTGTATTTCATTTGGAAACCAAGGTCCTAGAGTCTGAAGGAAGGGTGGAGAAGCTCATAGCCCAAGTTGCTTGAAGTCCAGTGTCAAGTTTCCACAGTCTGTGATGATTTGGGGTACAATGTCATCTGCTGGTGTTGGTCCACTGTTTTTGAAAACCAAAGTCACTGCACCCATTTACCAAGAAATTTTAGAGCACTTCATGCTTCCTTCTGCTGACCAGCTTTTTGAAGATGCTGATTTCATTTTCCAGCAGGATTTGGCATCTGCCCACACTGCCAAAACCCCCAAAGCTGGTTAAATGACCATGGTGTTGGTGTGCTTGACTGGCCAGCAAACTCACCAGACCTGAACCCCACAGAGAATCTATGGGGTATTGTAAAGAAGAAAATGAGAAACAAGAGACCAAAAAATGCAGATGAGCTGAAGGCCACTGTCAAAGAAACCTGGGCTTCCATACCACCTCAGCAGTGCCACAGACTGATCACCTCCATGCCACACCGAACTGAGGCAGTAATTAAAGCAAAAGGAGCCTCTACCAAGTATTGAGCACATATACAGTAAATGAACATACTTTCCAGAAGGCCAACAATTCACTATTGTCATTCACAACATGTTTTTTTTTATTGGTCTTATGAAGTATTCTAATTTGTTGAGAGTGAATTGGTGGTTTTTTTTTTAAAAATCATCACAATTAAAAGAACCAAAGACTTAAACTATTTAAGTCTGTGTGCATTGAATTTATTTAATACACGAGTTTCACAATTTGAGTTTAATTACTGAAATAAATTAACTTTTCCATGACATTCTAATTCATTAAGATGCACCTGTACATTTGAAAAACAGGTACGGGTAAAATTTACCCCGTGACGGTTCTAGTGTTAAAAAGTACAAAAAGAGGGCAGAGAAATTGATTCATAGTTTATTATATTGGTGTGACTGTTTATTGAGCCTTTCTTTTAACAGTTTTAAATTTCAGTTACTGTGGGTGTTGAAAACAATTTGTAGTCTTTTCTGCTCCCATGCTTTGTTTTCACAGACACCTGGTAGCAAAACTCGGGCACGAGAAAGTCCTTTTATGCAAAATCATATTGCACATATTATGCACCTCACATTAAGCTATAGTATGGCTTCAGAAGACTTGGAATATACTGCATAAAAACTTTATTGTGCTTTATAATGCTTTTATGCGGCTTGATGGTAACACAGAATAATACGCACAATATCAGATTTGGATTGGCCGTCTCTGACTGATACCCAATCCCACAACGAATGGCAGTATCGGAGCCGATACCCGATACGAGTATCGGATCGGCACATCCCTAAGAAGAGCTACAGATCACCTGGCAATTTATACATTAAAGTTGATGTTATTTGTTCAGACTCCAGTTCAGCATTGATTTCAATTAAGTCAGTATCATCAAAGAACAGACAGTACTGCAAATATGAAATACATTACATTTTATTTAGACTTCAGAGAGTAAATGTGACAATAGCATTCATGTGGACTCCAACACACAGGAATTACAAGGGAATGAAGTTCCAGATGAATTAGCTGAGGAGGCATGTAAGCTAGATGAGGTTACAGAAAACCTATATAGTAAATCGGAAGCAAAATGTAATAATTAAGAATAGTATAATAAAGGTATGGCAATGTAACTGGGAAGTAACAGGTAGACATTACTATAGAATCCAGGAGAAAGTAAGTAGTAGGAGGATATGTACAGGAACAAACAAAACAGAAGGTATAATTACACGACTGGGAATGGGACACCCAGGTTTAAATAAAACATTACATCTAATAGGGTAACATCCAACTGGCTTATGTGATCATTGTCAGGATATGAAATCAGTGGAACACATACTATGTCACTGCCAAAAGTGAATCACAAAAAGAGAAAGATTTAAAAAAGAAAATAAGAAACAAAGCTCTATTGAAGTTACCACCCTGGTGAAAAAAACAGAATATGCTGGTAGGTATGTTTTGATGCTGGTTTAAGCTGGTCCTTTGCTGGTTTATCAAGGACCAGCATAAACCAGCAAATAAACCAGGGCATTAAGGCATACTTAATGGTCAATAATTTATCTAAGAAGAACTGGCTTAATTAAAAGAATTTGAGAGTTTAATATATTATTATTATTATTATCTATAAAAAATTGACTTGCACTCCAGTATAGTAGGTGGCGGTAATGCACCTTTACGATGGATGCCGACTGCCATTAAAATGAAGAAGAAGAACGCACTCATACTGTGAGCTCACCATGATAGTGTTGAGAAATAGGATAAAGAATACCCCACTGGTAACACATATTTGAACTGTCTCTTCTCAACCTGTTCAACATTTTGAATTCAGTTAGTTCACATATTACTCACACAGTATGAGAATGATGTGATGTCACTGCAATCATCGTAAAATCTTACGTGTTGACTGGGTTAGTTTTTTTTTATTTATTTATTTTCTTACTTACATTTACAACACCATAAATCATTAATTTAAAGTCAGCATGATATCAAAACTGACAATTCTTTTCATGGAATCAAAATAACCTCCCCACCCTCTTGCAATGACAACACCTCTGTTGACTTGTTTACCACTGCAAAGGCAGGACAAAATGTCACACCTGAAGAACAGCTAATTTTTCTGTTTGCAACAAGAGGAGGCAAGGAACAAGGATTGAGGAAACTCCACAGGCGAATCTTAAGTTTTTCTCATCGGAGATGCATGTACAAATTGAAGGATCACATCTGTCACAATAGTTGTATTTGTAGTAGTTTAACTGCATTATAAATAAACCATACATTTCACATAATTCAACGGGGCATTTTGCTTTATTATTATTTGTTATAAATATATTAAATAGCCAAACCTCAACACCATTAAGGGCAGATCCCTTGAGTGCAGCTGTTGATGATTTGAAGTGACCAAGAATGCTTAAATTTACAAGTGATGTTTTTTTTTTTCTTTGTGTGTGTCTGTGTGTGTGTGTGTGTGTCCATCTAACTATGTGTTTCAATTCTTGCTAATGATATGCAATCCTCACTTCACATATGTGAAGTAGAATAATACTACTACTGCCCAAAATATGCTCACATAGGTCTTCAGCCCTGCTCCTGGGGACCCACTGTCCTGCAAAGTTTCTTTCCATCCTACTGCAGCACACCTGGCTTGTGACTTTTCAAGTGATCCTGAAGACCTTGATTAACTGGTTCAGGTGTGCTTAACTGGGGTTGGAGCTGAATTCTGCAGGAAAGTGGGTCCCCAGGAGCAGGGGCATAAAGACAATTTCAGCTGTTTTTTTGCCTTACAATCCTCTGGACACACTCACTAGACCAGCGTTTCTCAACTCCAGTCCTCGCGCACACTAGATCGGGCTCGTCTAGTGTGCGGCCATCTTAAGATTCTGACACCAAGTGACACTCCTTCAGTAATTGTAACTGCTTATATATTGTTTGCTTGGTTTTCTCTCTGCTCCTTGGGATCTTTAACTGTAACTGTAACTTGAATTCTTGACATAGCTGCTGCTCCTCCTGCAATTAAAGCTTCAGTTAGTGATGCCCCACCAGCAACAGATTTCATTGCTGCATTTCCGGCAACTGCTGCTCCTGCCATTAAAGCATCAGGTAGTGACATTCCCCCAGTAGTAGAGGCCAGTACTGCATTTCCTGCAGCTGCTGCTCCTGAGATTATAGCTGCACATAGTGTCGGTCCACCAATTGAGGCCAGTACTACACCTCCAGCAACCGCTGCTCCTGCACCCACTACTACACCTGTCCCCACTAAGGCCACATCTTTAGTCATGCTCAATAGCTTAGTTCTTTCATCCTGCCTTATCTTTTCTTCCTCTTCCACCTTCTTTCTCTCTTCTTCCTCTCTCAAGCTCTTTCCTTCATCCCAAATTTTTCTCTGAGCTTCCTTGTACATCTCATTTGTGTAATGTTGTCCTCCATTCTCCATCACCATTCTGTCTATCTTCTCTATCAGTTCCGTAACCTGTGATCGATTTTCATCTTTGTTACTGAAAACATGATAACCAGCTTTACATTGTTTAATTAACTCCTTAAATTGCTCATCTGTTTTCATAAACTCTTCTATAGGTTTATCTAACTGATCTCCTCTAGTAAACAGAAGGATGGTGTAACGTGCAGCTTCGTCTCCAAAATTTTCCTGAATCCATTTCACTGTTTTTTTCTCCTCATCAGTGAATCGCACATCCAGTCTTATGACCAGCAAAAACACATGAGGACCAGGAACAGACATCTCCACACACTTCTCAATCTCCTTCTTCAGTTCTTCTTCACTGATTGATGTATCAAACAGTCCTGGAGTGTCGATCACTGAGATGTTTCTACCATCTACTGTTTGCTGATGTTGTTGGGATTTCTTAGTCACAGATTCAGTTGATAATTCTTCTTTAAATGTTTTTTGTCTCAGGATGGTGTTTCCTGTCGCACTCTTTCCAGTTCCAGTTTTACCCACCATCAAGATCCTGAGATCTCTGCAGTCGCCAGATTTTGTGTGTCTGTTCTGTATGGACTCTAAATATGAGTTTTAGATCAGATTTAGATAAATTACATTTTATTCGATTTTCAAGAGATGTGTCATTAAATTAAATAAAAGTGTATTAAAACTGTTCTCACCTGCTTGGATTTGATGTTCTGTCTGTTGCTTTTGCTCCCTTTTTCCTATTCTGCTTGTATTCCAGCATTTGTTCGGTTTCTGGATTGTATTTTTTTCTCCCATATTTTCAAATGAGTTTGTCAGTGATTTTACTGATTGTTTGACCAACTCTTCTTCATTATTCTTGTTTTCCTGTTGATGTTGTTCATCTCTTTCACTTTTTGTCACATTAGAAATAAAACTTTTCTTTTTGGTCACAACATTACTTGTTTCCTTATCCTTGACATTGTGCATTTTAATTGCTTCCCGGACTGTTTTTATTCGCTCTTGTTTTAGCTGTTCCCCCTGCTCATTTTTTCTGTCCTTTTCATTTTCTTCCTGTTGTTTTTTCTTTTCGTTTCTTATCTTCATTGTAGACTTTAAGTAGATTTCATTGATGTAATATTGCTCAGTCTTCTGTTTGATGATTTCATCAATTTTCTCTAGAAGCTTGGTGATGTGAGTTTGATTAATCTCACTTTTACTGTTGATCGCATGATATTGTCCTCTGCAATGATTGATTAGGTTCTGAAACTTTCTACTAAACTGAAAGTCCATCCATTCTCTGTTTGACATTAGTTGTCTTCCAGTAAACAGCACCATGGTAAAATTCAAAGCTTGAGCTCCAAAGATCTCCTGAATCTTTTCCACAATGTTCCTCTCGTCCTCTCTGAAGGTCTCCAAGTTGATGACAAGCAGGAACATGTGAGGACCAGGGTCAGCGAGAGAAAGACTCTTCTTCATCTGTTTTTGGAGCTCTTCATCAGTCAGCCGAGTGTTGAAGAATCCTGGAGTGTCGATGATGGAGATGTTTCTACTCTTTACTCTTCCTGTCTGTATCTCACTCTCTCTGGCTCTGCTTTTTTTAAATGCATCTCGCCCCAGTATTGCATTTGCTATTGGACTCTTTTCAGTTCCAGAGACTCCCAATAAAACAATCCTCAGATCCTGCACTGTAGAAAAAAAAAACCCTGTGAAATTTATGGTTAAGAAAAAGGCAACTCTTGTTTTTAAATATTACAGTATTTTACCAATAACATTTTAAAAATATGATAGCAACCTTCTATGTTTTACAGGACTTAACTTAAAGTAAAAAAAAAAAACAAACATTATCTGTGGTTCCTAGTGCTTTACGGTTTTTCAAAAAAGTACAGTAGTTACATTTTATTTTTAACAACTTGTATTTCATTTCACAAAAGTACTATAAACTGTATTACACTTTCATAATATACTGTTAATTACCATACCAATGCAAGTAAAAAAAGATTAAGATTAAAAAATCCATGGCAATTCAAAGTTCATTACTGTAACATGGGGTTTGGGTTTTGTTAGTTGCTCATGTTTTCATGTCTTTTATTTTGAGGTTTTGCCATGGTCCTTGTCTAGTCATGTGATTTCCTTGCCCTCTTGTTATCAGTAGGTGTGTTTGACTTAACGCAGTGCCGCGCAACTCGATCAAATGCTGACTTGAAGCAGAAAAGACCAAAAGAAAAGAAAATTTTGTCGTCTTGAGACGGTGCCACACGACTGTCACGAGTGGAATCAAAGTACCGCGATAATGATTCGAGAATCAGTTTCTGCAGGAGCTTTGACGATGAAACAGCTGTTTCATGGTTGGCCAGATTCACCGCATGACAATGATCATGTGTGTTTCGGGTTTATTCTAACATCCTCAAGTCCAATAATGCTCACAAATCTGTTTTTAGAACAGTAAAAGCTTTTTTACTGTAGTCGCAATGCTATGTTGAGTCACATTTATCATAAAACACTGATAAAAGCATATATAAGCCCACTTTATTACTATTTAAATAGTATATGTTTATTTTGAACTCTATTCTTGTTCAGATAACGCTGTATTAAGCAGTATATGATAAGAGTCATTGGGTGGCAGAGTTGTTGTCATCTTGTGTAGTATGTGTAACCCCTGTTGCGTAGAGTTACATAGTGTGAACACCACAACGATTTCAAGACAGACAAAAAGTCATGCAGTTGGGTAGTGTGAACTTGGCAATAGATTAACTCAGCTGAAAATAAAAGTATACATTAAATCTCTCAAAATCTGATTAAACGTCTTCACAAACAGCATTACAGGTTTCACATATTATCATTCCACATATGCCAGATGTTAGGTTGGATCTGGTCCGACACTATGTTTCTATCTGGGATATGATAAAAATAAATGAATATTGTTAAGTTGGTTAATATTATTAATTTAAAGTGCTTGTGAAGCAGGGATTTTACAAACTGAACTTGCACAAAACTACACATGTAAATATTTATTTACATGTGTGAAAATTCAGACATCACAGGTCACATAGTTATGGCAAAACGAATCAAGCACAGTGCTTCACTGTAGCTGTTTTTCCATCCACCTCTTTTTATGCACATTTTGGAATATCGCATAAAAAAAATAGTTGGATAGAAACGCCAAGATGCGCATAAATTCTAAAAATGTGCAGAGAAAATTATGCACACAACTGAGTAGGATAACTTTTTATCCGAAAAGAAAAAATGTGCATAAACTACAATAGAAACACATTTTCTGAATAAATTCCACCATGTGCATCAAAAAAGTCATGTCACATTGCATGATGGGATGGGATAACTTGACTAACCAGCAGACTAATCTCACTGCACAGCATCTGAAATAATAGGTGTGTTCGACTTCATCTACGGCTACAGATGGCGATCAACGAGAGTAGCTGAGAGCAGTCGCGGGCGGAGTTGAAAGCGGAGCTGTCAAGTCAGACACTTTCTGCTCTCGTTAGTGACGCTCTCGCGGTGTTTGCATGCTCTATCACAGATGAAGTGAACTAAATGCAATATTTATCAAATTCACAGACTTTTCAAAAGCATTTTCATGAGCAACAGAAACACGTTTCATATACTGTTTAATACAGCGCCATCTGAACAAGAATAATGATCAACATAAACATATACTATTTAAATACTAATAAAGTGGGGTTATATATGCTTTTATCACTGTTTTATGATAAATCTGACTCAATATAACATTGCGACTACAGTAAAAACACTTTTACTGTTCTAAAAACACAGATTTGTCAGCATTATCGGACTTGAGGATGTTAGAATAAACCCAAAACACACGTGATCGTTGTCATGCGGTGAATCTGGCCAATCGTGAAACAGCCATGTGGTCATCAGAGCTCCTGCAGCCGCTCTGAAGAAACTGCGCCAGCTGAGTCAGCCAGCTGCTCTCGAATTGCTATTGCGGTACTTTGATGCCACAAATGACAGTCACGAGGCGTCGGTGCCGCCTCAAGTCGGACAAATTTTCAAATCAGAATTTGATCGAGCTGCGCAGCGCTGCGTTAAGTCGAACACACCTGTTGTTTTGGTTGTTTTGAAATGCCCGAGCAATGTCTGTATTTCTGTCTTGTACGACTGCTTTCCCAATAGTGGTGGGAATCGAAGGGTACCTTGCGAGAAGATAATATCACGATACAGTGATTACTGCGATAATCAATATATGGCTAGACAATCCTATAATGACATATCACGCTATCTAACTGTCACAAATCTGGCCTGTGGCCTTTGGTCCACTCACCACCAGATGTTGCTCTCTCATTCTATTGACATTCACATTACACAGACTGTTGCACTACACCATGAACTACATTTCCCATGCACCACCTCACTGATTACCCTCTCCACCTGTATCCAATTAGACTCTCTATAAATACGAGGCCCTTCCCACTATTCTGTCTGAGTATTGTGTTAAGCGTTTGGCACTCTCCTAGTGTCAGCCACATTTATGGAACCCTTTCCTAGTTTCCTTGTTTTATCCTTTATGGCAGGCCATTTTAGCTTAAAATATTCAAAGCGTTACTCGTTGCAATTGCATTTTTACTAATAGCAATTCAATTAGAGAGCTCTATAATTACATTTTTACTAGCAACAATGCCAATTAGA
>CM070017.1:408548-424291 GCA_036247105.1 Cirrhinus mrigala | reverse complement strand
TAGATGGCATAGAAGAATAATGCAGAGTCCGATAGAAATGTAAAAACCCAAGCATTGCTTGTTTGTCTCCTTTAATATCTGGCTTCTTAAGCCTTTCCTTTCTTTGTCTCTCCTGTAAACAGTCTCAGATAACAGTGTGAACCCAGCATCCTGGTTTTGATCATGGTTAGATGAAAACAAAAACAGGCTTGAATTCATTTATGAGTCTTTATTCCTTTAGTTTGAAACAAACAAAAATCCTTTGAATTTCCAACAGGTGCAAAGTGGAATAAAATTAGAAAAGTAGTAGAAAATCTGAACATTATTATAGCACATCAAGCTCAAAATGTCGGAGCTTGGATTTTAACAATAGTTTGCAGAAGATAATGGTAGCAGTTCTTCACCCATCTTTCAACAGCATCTGTTGACTGCCGCATCTTTTCAGCCTGAGAGAGCTCTGAAAATGACAATGGAAATAAATGGATAAATGATATTAACGATGAGGAACACAAAAGGTGTACATCTGATGTGCCCTCCATGCCCCATTTTGACAAATATCTTGATAAACACTTGATATTTAGGGGTGTGCGGTATGACGATATTTGATCGTGGACGATAAAAATGTCTCCACAATCTGCTTTTGGAAAAGTATTGTAGTATCGTGCGATTCTATCAGTTGCAGTTCTGTTAAAAGAAAAAAACAACCTGAGAATGAGTGAATGATGGTATTAAAATAAAACACTATGACGGAATTGACAGACAGATGACAGAATTTTCATTTTTGGGTGAACTATTCTTTTAATGTTAATAAAACAATAAAACACAAAGAGAAAAATCACTCACTGCTTTAATAAGAATCACTGTACAACTGATGAATATAGCGTATAAGTATAAAGTGTTTCTATTTTTATATTAGTTAATTCAATTTCTTGAATACTGCTAAATACTGTACTTGAAAAATAAAGCAATGTTTATTTGTAATGTGTATCTTTGTTCTTATTTTTTAATATTAAAGATAAAATAATGACAAAGATTTTTCTTTGCTTACTTTGCCCTAAATATCTGCCAATTGTTTTTGTTATCCTGAAAGGCTTTGTTTTTGAAAAAGGAAAATAGTTTGGCTGTACTGCTCAGTCAACTTGTAAAGTAATAAAACCAACATGACAAAGAATCGTGATAAAATCGTGAATCGTGATATGATATTTTTGCCATATTGCCCACCCCTGTTGATATTCTGTGTAAAACAGGTTCATAATTGTGCAGAACAACTCACCAAATGATGATTTAATGTCCAGTAAACTCCAGTGAACACCATCTATGATGATACTTTCCCATCGGCTGAACTCTCTTTCCAGAAGTGTCCTAACCGGTTCAGGAACTGAAAGAGATTTGAACATCATCAATGTTCGCAACACAGAAATCTGAAGATTCCCAACACAAAGTGCAAATTCATTCTAGTCCTATTTTTCAGTAGCTTTGACTGCTTTTGCCTCTCAAAAAAGTATGAACTTTACAAGGCATGTAGACAAATTAACTGAAAGCTGTTAAGAAATTATGATGAAATTTTGTATAAAACAAAGAAAAACACATACTGTTGTCCTGTGGACTGGCTGCTTCATTTTGGGAATCAGGAGGTTCATTCTGAGCTACTAATAAAACAGAAATCCTGTTGAAAATGTAAATCGGAGTAAAAATTATACTTGATGACAGAAAGCTGAGTGAAAACTCACATTCAGGCGGAAACTCCATGCTTGCACATTTTTTAAGATTTATTTTTTCTTTCATTATATCCATGCATAAGTTTTCCATCTTTTTTGTTATTTCCACAGCTTTTCTCTTAAACCCCTCATCTAGAAAGTGACAGACATCCTTCAGTCTGATCTCCACATTCAGAGCCTCTGTGTCATTTCTCTGACGGCTTTTCTCATCACAGTTGAGACAAAACAAACTGTTTTCTGCCGCCATCTCATCAATCTTCTGGAGCAGCTCTGAGACTTGATCTCGGTTCTTCTTGTCTGTGTTGTCAAAGACGTGATATCTGTTCCTGCATTTCTCAATCAGCCACTGAAGAGCTTCACCTTCAGCCTCAATGTGCTGCTCGACTGAGATGTCTTTAAATCTGTCGCCCCACGTAAATAGGACTATGGTGTGTTTCCAGACGTCGTCTCCTAGTATAGACATATTTTGCTCTGTGATTCTCTTTAGTTCTTCCTGAAATGATACATCTGCTGGAATCACGAGCAGCATGGCATGAGGGAACTTCTTACACTCTGAAACACTTCCTAGAATCGCAGATCTAATGAAATCTGGGTTGAGTTCAGACGCAAAGTACTTCCACCAGCCTGGAGTGTCCAAAACAGTCATCTTCCTTCCATCTACATCTCCAAACCCTCTCGTACCCTTTCCGGTTTTTCCTCCTGTGGCAAATTCATCTCGGTTCAAGATGGTGTTTCCAGCTGCACTTTTTCCGGCAAGAACCCATCCCAGCAAAACCACTCCGATCTCCTCAAGACAACGCACATATGCTGAAACAAAAGGGGTCTGTTTACAAAGCTGTAACTATTCTTGAAAATAATAATGGTAGTGATCTTTTTTATTTAAAATAATTAACGAATTTTTAACTAAATGTAAAGGACAAAAGTATTTTGCCTAACTGTAACCGCACCCTTACCCTTGTCTTACCTTTTTCTTGAACTGTTGATCGTTCCTTCTGTACTCTGGATTTTCTAGAACTTGCTCTGGTCTGAATTTCCTCCCACTGCTCATTGACTTTCTTTACTTTTTCTAGGTCAATTTCAAAGTGCTTGCTGTTACTCCTGACAATTCCTTCAATTTTCTTGAGCAACTCTGTGACTTGTGTTCGGTTGTGATGGTTTGAATTATTAAAAACATGATATTTATTTTCACATTTTTTAATAAACCGCTTGAGTGCCGACCCGTCTTCCTGAATATGCTGCTCTATGTCTTCTCTTCTGATTAAATCTCCTCTTGTGAAGATGATGAGGGTGTGAGTCCAGACATTCGGACCCAACAGCTCCACATACTCCTCCAGAAACATCCCATCGATGTCTGTAAATGGTGAATCTGCCCGAATCACGATCAGAACCGCATGAGGTCCGGGTGAAATCAGAGAAGTCCTGCGAAGCAGCTGCTGTTTGGAGATGATGGATAAATCTCTCGGATTGAAGGTTTTCCAGCAGCCAGGAGTTTCAACCAGACTGACTTTCCTGCCATCAACAAATCCTTCTCTCTTCACATGCTCATCTGAGGATCCTTCAGTCTCTGTTTCACTGGTTTCCAGTATAGTGTTGATCACTGAGGTTTTTCCAGAGTGACGCCTTCCAATCAGAACTGCTCTCAACTCTGAGACAAAAGGAGAAATCAAATTCAAATGAATAAACAACAACAACAACAACAACAACAACAAAAACATAAATAATATGTAAGAGCTGTACGTTTACCAGCAATATACATTTGATATACAGAAATATACTCACCCGTTTGATTATTTTTCTGGCGTTTAGACATTTTGCCACTAATGTGTCCAGATGCATGAAAGAATATGAAAGAGGACAAAGTAATAAAAAATTATGAAGAATTATGAAGGGCAATTTATGCTGGAATTGCTCCAATTGATCCAAACTTTGATTTCGATCATTCAGTTCAAGCGATTCACTGGCAAACACCAGATCAAAAGGCATTCATTTTTCCATTTCAACATTAATAATTTAAAAAAACATATATTGTGTGGACTTTGGATCGCGAATCATTTGATTCAGATCGGGACTTTGGATCGCGAATCATTTGATTCAGATCAGGACTTCGGATCGCGAATCATTTGATTCAGAACGGGACTTCAGAGTGTGGATAGCGAATCATTTGATTCAGATCAAATGAATCATTCTCAAATCATTTTGCAAATTGAATGCAGTCCGAGTACTGGTCCGAAATCTTCGCAACTCCGCAACTTTGGTGTGGGTTTGCAAATATTGTTTTTCTGATTTCTTATTTTTAATCGTATTAAACAATAGAAAACATTCTATTAAGGCAGTACAGTTATAAAAACAAAACAAAGAAAAAAAGAAAGTATACACAAATACAAATCCTGGTTAACAGTGTAGTATAGATATTGTAGGAAAACTATTTTGTGGTTACTTTGGTTTAAATAAAGTATAAAAACAACATCTTTAAAGCAGAAAGAAGCATCACTTACAAAATGAGATCAGATGAACATTAATAAATCGGATCAAAATGTCTCTGTGTGGTTCATTGGCAATGTGACATTTGACCCTAAATTGACCCTGGCAATAATTTTGATCAAACAATTAAACGTCTGTTTAATTAAAATGTGGATGAGCCTGCATAAAACAGGGTGGGCAATGTGTAACATATGAAAACTGCATGTCAAATTGACAACAGGAAATACAGCACAAAGATTCAAAACAGTACTTCAAAGGCATTGATTAACATTAATGTTAAATTCAAAATGTACTTATACATTATTAAAATTAAAAGTTCTATCGTTAACAAATATAAATAAACACTGTAACAAATGTAGTGCTCATTTTTAATGCATTATCCATAAGCAAGGGAAAGTAAAGAATTACCTCAGTCTGACACAACGGGGCTTCACAGACGATCTAATAATGAAGTGACTCTGTCAGTTCATGTTCAAATGAGAGTAAACATCGATGACCATATCAGCAAATATGTGTTGCTATGTTTAGAAGAGATAAGGGGCTTAGCCCCCGAAAAAAGCCCCCACAACCACCACACCCCATTACATGTGCACTCCAAAAATAAAGGTACAAAAGTGAAAATGAAAGTGGAAAAGTGAAAACAGGCCCACAGTGTAAACTTTTGCTGTCTCTCAAAAACACAATGTTCACCCACTCACATGGAATCTGACTATAAATAGAGTTTGGGTCAATAGTTGTGAAAAATGCTGCCTTTGGAGGATGCATTTCAAGGAAGGCATCAATTCTGATTGATTTCTGAAGGCAGCATAGATGTATCCTTCACTACTTCTGTTACCCCACAATCATGTGCTCTATTCTGTGACAGTTGTGCTAAAAAATAACATTTTCCACTTTGTTACTTCTGGAAAAAAATAGTATTACAGCAATTAAATATTTGCTTAGTTTTCACCAAAACTCACTCTATTTTGGGTGTCTGGCGAGTGCATTTAGTCTTTGTTTTTTTCCAACACATGATCACATATAAACACTATTAGAGTTGCACGTGTATTCGTGATCATTATAATGTATTGGATGAAAGAAGATGAAGGCAAATGCAGAATCTACACAGCATTTGAGTCTTTTGTTCACTAAGGCCTTTTCCTTTGTTTCTACATTAAACAATTCCAGACAATATCAGCTAAAAACACATCATTGTGTTTTTTTTCTTATACAATCCAGACTTTCTAGTTATGATCATGATCAACAGCACAATGATCTGCTGAATCTTTTAGAGAAAGAGAAAAAAATGTAGGCTACAAACAACAATAAGCTTTATTAACAGCTCTTCTGATAAATAATGTCTTGGTTTGTCTGTATAAAACATGTAAATTAATTTATCAGTACTGAAAGGCATCAGAACCAGTTATTAGCATGAGTAAATGAATACATGTGAAAGATAAATATTGATCTGATTCTATGTTACATGAGCTACATGTTCAGCTCTTGGCATTTCCACACACAAAGGGTGTATTAAACATATCTGCACACACTGCTATTTGTATTTAAATAAGTAAATAGTCAAGTGAGTCCGAAATATTAATCTATCTCTAGTCTCTTTCTTCTGGACTCTGATTCTGGATCTTGTGTTTTATCAATAGTATGTTGAACATAATGGTTGTAGTTCTGTAGCCATCTCTCAACAGCATTCATTGTCATTTGTTTCTTCTCAGCCTGAGACAGTTCTGTAAATGACAACAAATTACATTATTAAAGAACACATTATTTTGTTTTGACAATAAATATGTTTATGTTAAGTAGATGACTTTTTTCTGTTGAACTCAAACACTTCATCAAAATAGTTTATCTACTCACTAAATGATGCTTTAATGTCCTGTAAACTGTCTCGAACACCATCTGTGATGATACTTTCCCATCGGCTGAACTCTCTCTCCAGAAGTGTTTTAATCGTCTCAGGAACTGAAAGAAATTTAAGCGTAATATTAATGTTCAGAAACAGAAATCTACAGAGTATTAATAAGACATCTGAAGATTCCTACCACGAACTGTTTAATCGTCAGCATTCATAAAACTGCGTACAACTTACTGCTGACCCTTTATGCTTATATTAACTAAGATATTGGCTTATTTGATTTGTTTTCAGCCATCAATCTAACTGTAGTGCTCTCAACTCTAATCAGCATGTTTACACACATTTTTGATTCCCAAGAGATTCCCTAAAAGATCATTTCAATGTGATGATAATTTTTTTAAACACACACATGTATATAAAATCCCACTTACTGTTGTCCTGTTGAAGTGTGCCGATCACATTTAATGGGTCATCAGGAGGTTTATCTTGATCTACAGTGAAACACCATTTTGAAAATGTAAATCAGAGAAATATACTTAGAAACTAGACACATTTTTTGTTAAGACAAACTTAATGTTGGCTTGAGAAAGCAGTTTAAATAGTTTGAAATTTGAAATTTGAAAGATTGGATTAGTAGTAGTATTGAAAGTTTAAAGTTTCCAGATTTTAAGGACTATCAGATAGATATAAATATTAAAAATATAAATTAGAAAGATTAGATATCAGAAAGAATATTGAATAGAACGGAAGCTGAACTGAGTCAGTCCAGTGTGACCCAGGTTTGGTGGTTGTAGCTTTAATGTGAGAAATTTTAGTCTTGGAAGAACAAGAATAATTTCAGGTTTGAATAGCATTGTTAGCTTTCTTAAGCCAACATAATTATACCTGACAACGCAGAGGTGAGTGAAAACTTACAGTCAAGAGGATCCTCCATACTCTGAGATTCCTTAAGGCTTAGACAATCTTCCATGATATCCACGCATAGATTTTCTATCTTCCTTCTGATCTCTTCAGCTTTTCTCTTAAACCCCTCGTCCAGAAAGTGGGAGAAATCCTTCAGTCTGATCTCCACATTCAGATCCTCCTCTGTGTCATTTCTCTGATGGCTTGTCTCTGCATCAAAGTTTTTCTCTGTGTTGGGATGGAACAAACTGTTTTCTGCCTCCATCTCATCAATCTTCTGGAGCAGCTCTGAGACTTGATCTCGGTTCTTCTTGTCTGTGTTGTCAAAGACGTGATATCTGTTCCTGCATTTCTCAATCAGCCACTGAAGAGCTTCACCTTCAGCCTCAATGTGCTGCTCGACTGAGATGTCTTTAAATCTGTCGCCCCACGTAAATAGGACTATGGTGTGTTTCCAGACATCGTCTCCAAGGATAGACATATTTTGCTCAGTGATTCTCTTTTGTTCTTCCTGAAATGTTACATCTGCTGGAATCACGAGCAGCATGGCATGAGGGAACTTCTTACACTCTGAAACACTTCCTAGAATCGCAGATCGAATAAAATCTGGGTTGAGATCTGATGCAAAGTACTTCCACCAGCCTGGAGTGTCCAAAACGTTCATCTTCCTTCCATCTACATCTCCAAACCCCCACAAACCCACTCCGGTTTTTCCTCCAGTGTCAAATTTTTCCCGATTCAAGATGATGTTTCCAGCTGAACTCTTTCCACAAAGAACCCATCCCAGCAAAACCACTCCGATCTCCTCAAGACGACGCACATTTGCTGAAATAAAAGGACAGTTTAGATGAAAAACTACAGAATCTGCATCTTTGGTCCTATTTACACCTTTTACAAAGACCTAACTAGGTCTTGAACATTGTGTGGGACCAATTTTTGGGGTAGTGGATGGTGTTTTTATGTAAAAGAATAAAATAAAGGATTTAGTGGATTTAAAAGCAGTAAAAGAACAAGAAGTAATTGCACACGTTCACATTTATTCCTATGCTATTCACACAGAACCCGTTTTGCTTTGAAAATGTGGGAAAACGAAAACGTGCACAAAAAACTGAAGCGTAGCTTTGGAATTCACTTCCTGTGAACGCTAAAAAACAACAAACAGACAAACAAACAACTGTATTTCGCCTGTGAAAATTCACCGAACAATATTGTAACTGTAACGTTATCTTACCTTTTTCTTGAACTGTTGATCGTTTCTCTTGTACTCTGGATTTTCTAAGAATTGCTCTGGTCTGATTTTCCTCCCACTGTTCATTGACTTTCTTTACTTTTTCCAGGTCAATGTCAAAGTGCTTGCCGTTATTCTTCCCAACAATTCCTTCAATTTTCTTGAACAGCACTTTGACTTGAGTTCGGTCGTGATGGTTTGAATTATTAAAAACGTGATATTTATTTTCACATTTTTCAATAAGCCGCTTCAGCGCCGACCCGTTTTCCTGAATATGTTGCTCTATGTCCTTGTGTTTAATCAAATCTCCTCTTGTGAAGATGATGAGGGTGTGAGTCCAGACATTCGGACCCAACAGCTCCACATACTCCTCCAGAAACATCCCATCAGTGTCGGCAAACGGTAAATCTGCCCGAATCACGATCAGAACCGCATGAGGTGAAATCAGAGAAATCCTGCGAAGCAGCTGCTGTTTGGAGATGATGGATAAATCTCTCGGATGAAAGGTTTTCCACCAGCCAGGAGTTTTAACTAGACTGACTTTCCTGCCATCAACAAACCCTTCTCTCTTCACATGCTCATCTGAGGATCCTTCAGTCTCTGTTTCACTGGTTTCCAGTATAGTGTTGATCACTGAGGTTCTTCCAGAGTGACGCCTTCCAATCAGAACTGCTCTCAACTCTGAGACGAAAGGAGAAATCAAATTCAAATTAATAAATAATATTTAAGAGCTGTACGTTTACCAGCAATATACATTTGATATACAGAAATATACTCACCTGTTTGATTATTTTTCTGACGTTTAGACATTTTGCCGCTAATGTGTCCAGATGCATGAAAGAATATGAAAGAGGACAAGAACAAAGTAACAAAAAATTATGATGAATCAAAAATTAGGGATAACAAACTGAATAAAGGGCAAGGGACGCTATGACATGTTTCTACCAATATCCAGCGACTACAAAATTGTCCCTATCGATGATTTTGATTGAACAATTAAATATGTGTGTATGTAACCACTGTTACATAAACTGTGAAGTTGTTGACAGTGTCATGTAAACATGCTAAAGATGTGAAAAGAGGAACAAACTAACCAAATCAGTTGAGTGAGTCGTTTATGCTGGAATTGCTCTAATTGATGCAAACTTTGATTTTGATCATTCAGTTCAAGCGATTCACCTTGAAACACCAGATCAAAAGGCATTCATTTTTCCATTTCAACATTAATAATTGAAAAAACACATATAGTGTGGACTTCGGATCGCGAATCATATGATTTAGATCGGGACTTTGGATCGCGAATCATTTGATTCAGATCAGGACTTTGGATCGCGAATCATTTGATTCAGATCGGGATTTCGGTTCGCGAATCATTTGATTCGGATCGGGACTTTGGAGCGCGAATCATTTGATTCAGATCGGGATTTCGGATCGCGAATCATTTGATTCAGTTCGGGACTTTGGAGAGCGGAGAATGAATCGTTTAATTCAGATCAAATGAATCATTCGCAAATCATTTTGCAAATTTCATGCGGTCCGAGTACTGGTCCAAAATGATGGTTCACAAATCATTATTCAGATCAGAACTTCGGTGCTGGTTTGCAAATATTTTTTCTGATTTCTTAATTTTAATCGTATTAAACAAAAGAAAACATTCTATTCTAAGGCAGTGCAGTTATAAAAACAAAGAAAAAAAGAAACTATACACACATCCTGGTTAACAGTGACGTATATATATATATATTTTGTATAACAACAGTTCTACAACGAATACCATGGTTAAACTATAATTATTGTAGCAAGACTATTTTGTGGTTACTTTGGTTTAAAGCGTCACTTACAAAATGAGATCAGATGAACATGAATAAATCGGATCAAAATGTCTCTGTGTGGTTCATTGGCAATGTGACATTTGACCCTAAATTGACCCTGGCAATAATTTTGATCAAACAATTAAACGTCTGTTTAATTAAAATGTGGATGAGCCTGCATAAAACAGGGTGGGCAATGTGTAACATATGAAAACTGCATGTCAAATTGACAACAGGAAATACAGCACAAAGATTCAAAACAGTACTTCAAAGGCATTGATTAACATTAATGTTAAATTCAAAATGTACTTATACATTATTAAAATTAAAAGTTTTACTGTTAACAAAGATAAACAAACACTGTAACAAATGTAGTGCTAATTTTTAATGTATTATCCATAAGCAAGGGAAAGTAAAGAATTACCTCAGTCTGAGACAACGAGGCTTCACAGACGATCTAATAATGAAGTGACTCTGTCAGTTCATGTTCAAATGAGAGTAAACATCGAGGGCCGTATCAGCAAATATGTGTTGCTATGTTTAGAAGAGATAAGGGGCTTAGCCCCCGAAAAAAGCCCCCACAACCACCACACCCCATTACATGTGCACTCCAAAAATAAAGGTACAAAAGTGGAAAAGTGAAAACAGGCCCACAGTGTAAACTTTTGCTGTCTCTCAAAAACACAATGTTCACCCACTCACATGGAATCTGACTGTAAATAGAGTTTGGGTCAATAGTTGTGAAAAATGCTGCCTTTGGAGGATGCATTTCAAGGAAGGCATCAATTCTGATTGATTTCTGAAGGCAGCATAGATGTATCCTTCACTACTTCTGTTACACCACAATCCTGTGCTCTATTCTGTGACAGTTGTGCTAAAAAATAACTTTTTCCACTTTGTTACTTCTAGAAAAAAATAGTATTATAGTTTTTAAATATTTGCTTAGTTTTCACCAAAACTCACTCTATTTTGGGTGTCTGGCGAGTGCATTTAGTCTTTGTTTTTTTCCAACACATGATCACATATAAACACTATTAGAGTTGCACGTGTATTTGTGATCATTATAATGTATTGGATGAAAGAAGATGAAGGCAAATGCAGAATCTACACAGTCTTTTATTCACTAAGGCCTTTTCCTTTGTTTCTACATTAAACAATTCCAGACAATATCAGCTAAAAACACATCATTGTGTTTTTTTCATTATACAACCCAGAAATTCTAGTTATGCTCATGGTCAACAGCACAATGATCTGCTGAATCTTTTATTTCAAGAGAAAAAAATGTAGGCTACAAACAACAATAAGCTTTATTAACAGCTCTTCTGATAAATAATGTCTTGGTTTGTCTGTATAAAACATGTAAATTAATTTATCAGTACTGAAAGTCATCAGAACCAGTTATTAGCATGAGTAAATGAATACATGTGAAAGATAAATATTGATCTGATTCTTTGTTACATGAGCTACATGTTCAGCTCTTGGCATTTCCACACACAAAGGGTGTATTAAACATATCTGCACACACTGCTATTTGTATTTAAATAAGTAAATAGTCAAGTGAGTCCGAAATATTAATCTATCTCTAGTCTCTTTCTTCTGGACTCTGATTCTGGATCTTGTGTTTTATCAATAGTATGTTGAACATAATGGTTGTAGTTCTGTAGCCATCTCTCAACAGCATTCATTGTCATTTGTTTCTTCTCAGCCTGAGACAGTTCTGTAAATGACAACAAATTACATTATTAAAGAACACATTATTTTGTTTTGACAATAAATATGTTTATGTTAAGTAGATGACTTTTTTCTGTGGAACTCAAACACTTCATCAAAATAGTTGATCTACTCACCAAATGATGCTTTAATATCCTGTAAACTGTCTCGAACACCATCTGTGATGATACTTTCCCATCGGCTGAACTCTCTCTCCAGAAGTGTTTTAATCGTCTCAGGAACTGAAAGAAATTTAAGCGTAATATTAATGTTCAGAAACAGAAATCTACAGAGTATTAATAAGACATCTGAAGATTCCTACCACGAACTGTTTAATCGTCAGCATTCATAAAACTGCGTACAACTTACTGCTGACCCTTTATGCTTATATTAACTAAGATATTGGCTTATTTGATTTGTTTTCAGCCATCAATCTAACTGTAGTGCTCTCAACTCTAATCAGCATGTTTACACACATTTTTGATTCCCAAGAGATTCCCTAAAAGATCATTTCAATGTGATGATAATTTTTTTAAACACACACATGTATATAAAATCCCACTTACTGTTGTCCTGTTGAAGTGTGCCGATCACATTTAATGGGTCATCAGGAGGTTTATCTTGATCTACAGTGAAACACCATTTTGAAAATGTAAATCAGAGAAATATACTTAGAAACTAGACACATTTTTTGTTAAGACAAACTTTATGCTGGCTTGAGGTAAAATCAGCTCAAATAGCTTGAAATTTGAAAGATTGGATTAGTAGTAGTATTGAAAGTTTAAAGTTTCCAGATTTTAAGGACTATCAGATAGATATAAATATTAAAAATATAAATTAGAAAGATTAGATATCAGAAAGAATATTGAATAGAACGGAAGCTGAACTGAGTCAGTCCAGTGTGACCCAGGTTTGGTGGTTGTAGCTTTAATGTGAGAAATTTCAGTCTTGGAAGAACAAGAATAATTTCAGGTTTGAATAGCATTGTTAGCTTTCTTAAGCCAACATAATTATACCTGACAACGCAGAGGTGAGTGAAAACTTACAGTTAATAGGACCATCCATACTCTGAGATTCCTCAAGGTTTAGACAATCTTCCATGATATTCATGCATAGATTTTCTATCTTCCTTCTGATCTCTTCAGCTTTTCTCTCAAACCCCTCGTCCAGAAAGTGACAGACATCCTTCAGTCTGATCTCCACATTCAGATCCTCCTCTGTGTCATTTCTCTGATGGCTTGTCTCTGCATCAAAGTTTTTCTCTGTGTTGAGATGGAACAAACAGTTTTCTTCCACCATCTCATCAATCTTCTGGAGCAGCTCTGAGACTTGAACTTGATTCTTGTCTGTGTTGTCAAAGACGTGATATCTGTTCCTGCATTTCTCAATCAGCCACTGAAGAGCTTCACCTTCAGCCTCAATGTGCTGCTCGATTGAGATGTCTTTGAATCTGTCGCCCCACGTGAACAGGACTATAGTGTGTTTCCAGACGTCGTCTCCAAGGATAGACATATTTTGCACTGTGATTCTCTTTTGTTCTTCCTGAAATGTTACATCTGCTGGGATCACGAGCAGCATGGCATGAGGGAGCTTCTTACAAGCTGAAACGCTTTCTAGAATTGCGGATGTGATGAAATTTGGGTTGAATTCAGATGCGATGTACTTCCACCAGCCTGGAGTGTCCAAAACAGTCATCTTCCTTCCATCTACATCTCCAAACCCTCTCGTACCCTTTCCGTTTTTTCCTCCAGTGTCAAATTCTTCCCGATTCAAGATGATGTTTCCAGCTGAACTCTTTCCACAAAGAACCCATCCCAGCAAAACCACTCTGATCTCCTCAAGACGACGCACATTTGCTGAAATAAAAGGACACTTAAGATGAAAAACTACAGAATCTGCATCTTTGGGCCTATTTACACCTTTTACAAAGACCTAACTAGGTCTTGAACATTGTGTGGGACCAATTTTTGGGGTAGTGGATGGTGTTTTTATGTAAAAGAATAAAATAAAGGATTTAGTGGATTTAAAAGCAGTAAAAGAACAAGAAGTAATCAATTTGAACTATTTGCAAATAATATTTTTAGTTTAAAAAGTGCACACGTTCACATTTATTCCTATGCTATTCACACAGAACCCGTTTTGCTTTGAAAATGTGGGAAAACGCCTTCTATGAAGGGACCGTGTGAACAATCGGATCCTCCATACTCTTTCAACTTTACAAAAAACTGAAGCGTAGCTTTGGAATTCACTTCCTGTAAACACTAAAAAACAACAAACAGACAAACAAACAAACAACTGTATTTTGCCTGTGAAAATTCGCCGAACAATTGTAAATGAACCGTTATCTTACCTTTTTCTTGAACTGTTAACCGTTTCTCTTGTACTCTGGATTTTCTAAGAATTGCTCTGGTCTGATTTTCCTCCCACTGTTCATTGACTTTCTTTACTTTTTCCAGATCAATGTCAAAGTGCTTGCTGTTATTCTTCCCAACAATTCCTTCAATTTTCTTGAACAGCACTTTGACTTGAGTTCGGTCGTGATGGTTTGAATTATTAAAAACGTGATATTTATTTTCACATTTTTCAAAAAGCCGCTTCAGCGCCGACCCGTTTTCCTGAATATGTTGCTCTATGTCCTTGTGTTTAATCAAATCTCCTCTTGTGAAGATGATGAGGGTGTGAGTCCAGACATTCGGACCCAACAGCTCCACATACTCCTCCAGAAACATCCCATCAGTGTCGGCAAACGGTAAATCTGCCCGAATCACGATCAGAACCGCATGAGGTGAAATCAGAGAAATCCTGCGAAGCAGCTGCTGTTTGGAGATGATGGATAAATCTCTCGGATTGAAGGTTTTCCAGCAGCCAGGAGTTTCAACCAGACTGACTTTCCTGCCATCAACAAACCCTTCTCTCTTCACATGCTCATCTGAGGATCCTTCAGTCTCTGTTTCACTGGTTTCCAGTATAGTGTTGATCACTGAGGTTTTTCCAGAGTGACGCCTTCCAATCAGAACTGCTCTCAACTCTAAGGCGAAACGAGAATAAAATTAAATATTATTTAAATTATAGATGCAAATTTGTCGTCTAATATTGTGTTTGTCATTGAGGCTTTGTGAGATTTCTGCCATCCCAGAAAAAAAAAAAAAAAACACATACACAAGGACGATGAAGAGTGAAACTACAAATTTTATTTTAAATTTAAATATTTTTAAACGATCAGTGTGAACGGGATCGTTTTTATAACAATGCCGCCTGTATGCAAAACTTTTAAAAAACTGAAAGGAAACCTATCTGACTACATGTCTGGTATGATCCTAGATATAGAGCAAAAGATAAAAAAAAAAAAAAACTTAACAGTTTTGTTTTCTGTTTTGTAAAATATGCATTTAGTATCAGTTCAAAGCGAATAATATTTGATGTCTTAAACTGCCTGTAAACTTTACCTTGTTCCATCGCTATCTTGCTATCTTGTTTTGCTATCCAAAAAAAAAAAAAAAAAATCAAACAAGGCTATAAATTTGAAAAATATCAACCCCGTCCAAAATAAAAATAAAAATAAAATAAAATAAAATCACATAAAAGCGAATACAAATACACAAATCTGCTAGACCGACTCCCCGGGATGAAAACAGCTTGACTTCAACTTGACATTTGGCGCTCAGAAACGAAACTGCATCTTCAACCCGTATCTGAAACCAGAATATCAGGTTTGTAGTCTTGTAGGTGATCATGTTGTGTAAATGTCATTAATTTTTATTTTTCTAAAATGCCTGGAAACCATGTATTAATATCCTAAAATAAAATAAGTAGCTGTTAAAAACCTTGGTTGATGTTTTTCTATTATAGTAATATTGCTGTTAACAGAAAAAACCTGACCTCATCAGTTTTACCTTCATCTACAGTATGAACACAGTGGAATTCATTTGTTTCCTCAAATCAGTGAACTGTGATTCTGACCATTTGGTGCGGATGAAGTTAATAATGAAGATACCCTAATGTGAAAACTTGCTTTCAGATTCCAACACGCTTTTCTAATCTGATGATGTTTTTTTTTTTTCTGT
>CM070017.1:354442-408448 GCA_036247105.1 Cirrhinus mrigala | reverse complement strand
ACAGGGAGTGCAGAATTATTAGGGAAGTTGTATTTTTGAGGATTAATTTTATTATTGAACAACAACCATGTTCTCAATGAACCCAAAAAAACTCATTAATATCAAAGCTGAATATTTTTGGAAGTAGTTTTTAGTTTGTTTTTAGTTTTAGCTATTTTAGGAGGATATCTGTGTGTGCAGGTGACTATTACTGTGCATAATTATTAGGCAACTTAACAAAAAACAAATATATACCCATTTCAATTATTTATTTTCACCAGTGAAACCAATATAACATCTCAACATTCACAAATATACATTTCTGACATTCAAAAACAAAACAAAAACAAATCAGTGACCAATATAGCCACCTTTCTTTGCAAGGACACTCAAAAGCCTGCCATCCATGGATTCTGTCAGTGTTTTGATCTGTTCACTGTCAACATTGCGTGCAGCAGCAACCACAGCCTCCCAGACACTGTTCAGAGAGGTGTACTGTTTTCCCTCCTTGTAAATCTCACATTTGATGATGGACCACAGGTTCTCTATGGGGTTCAGATCAGGTGAACAAGGAGGCCAAGTCATTAGTTTTTCTTCTTTTAGACCCTTTCTTGCCAGCCACGCTGTGGAGTACTTGGACGCGTGTGATGGAGCATTGTCCTGCATGAAAATCATGTTTTTCTTGAAGGATGCAGACTTCTTCCTGTAACACTGCTTGAAGAAGGTGTCTTCCAGAAACTGGCAGTAGGACTGGGAGTTGAGCTTGACCCCATCCTCAACCCGAAAAGGCCCCACAAGCTCATCTTTGATGATACCAGCCCAAACCAGTACTCCACCTCCACCTTGCTGGCGTCTCAGTCGGACTGGAGCTCTCTGCCCTTTACCGATCCAGCCATGAGCCCATCCATCTGGCCCATCAAGACTCACTCTCATTTCATCAGTCCATAAAACCTTAGAAAAATCAGTCTTCAGATATTTCTTGGCCCAGTCTTGACGTTTCAGCTTGTGTGTCTTGTTCAGTGGTGGTCGTTTTTCAGCCTTTCTTACCTTGGCCATGTCTCTGAGTATTGCACACCTTGTGCTTTTGGGCACTCCAGTGATGTTGCAGCTCTGAAATATGGCAAAACTGGTGGCAAGTGGCATCTTGGCAGCTGCACGCTTGACTTTTCTCAGTTCATGGGCAGTTATTTTGCGCCTTGGTTTTTCCACACACTTCTTGCGACCCTGTTGACTATTTTGAATGAAACGCTTGATTGTTCGATGATCACGCTTCAGAAGCTTGGCAATTTTAAGAGTGCTGCAACCCTCTGCAAGATATCTCACTATTTTTGACTTTTCGGAGCCTGTCAAGTCCTTCTTTTGACCCATTTTGCCAAAGGAAAGGAAGTTGCCTAATAATTATGCACACCTGATATAGGGTGTAGATGTCATTAGACAACACCCCTTCTCATTACAGAGATGCACATCACCTAATATGCTTAATTGGTAGTAGGCTTTCGAGCCTATACAGCTTGGAGTAAGACAACATGCATAAAGAGGATGATGTGGTCAAAATACTCATTTGCCTAATAATTCTGCACTCCCTGTAGTTGATCTAGACAAGTACACGGAAACTATCCAAAGTTCTGTTCATCCTAAAGCAGTGAAATTTGTATCTGTGTATGACCCTACTTTCTTTCTTTTTTCTTTGTTTTGTTTTTATAACTGTACTGTCCGATCTAAACCGAATCGCGAACCCGAAGCCCCGAACTGAATCAAGAGATTCACGATTCGTGCTCCGAAGTTTCGATCCAAATCAAAAGATTCATGAACCGGTCCAAAGTCCGAAATTATTCACGATTCGCCAATCATTGAAAAAGTGACTCATTTTGCGACGATTCGTAGTTTCGAAAAGCTCCGTTTCACCCGTCACTATACGCGGTTTTAAAATGTCGAAATGAGAAAATTCATTACTCTTTTGATCCGCTTTTTTTCTGGAAAAGCGACAAAAGTATTAGGGTTGCAAATAAAATATCTGTATTTCCATTCCAAAGGAAACATCCAACACAAATCTACTCCATACTGAGGTGAGGTAACCGCTTTACTGCTAACTAGTGAAACAGCTCAAAATACATGTTAGATGGAAACTTTGTGCATTATGATGGAGTTTGCAGCTTAATTCACTACATTTGAAATAGTTTGAGCTGCAGTTCAACAGGAAATCAGTTGGAAGCATCCAGTCATCTCATACCAGTGTCAATGTGTTCTTTATAATATATACTGATAAATTTAACAAAGACACACAAGCAACTGGTCTAACAGACTGAAATTGAAGTTATTTAATACAGCACTACCACTAAATCATGAATATGACATTGTTTTTGATAATGACCCAAACAATAATTTTACAGTCTTAACTAAGAGCATGTCGATTACGGGATTCAGATCTGCTGGACGTTCAGAGGTTCAGTGGTTCAGTGTTCATGTTTGATGTCATGTTTTTGGTGGTTCCTAGCTGGTTGCTTTCACCAGGTCCAGCAGGTCGATATGGTAAGTCTGATCACACACCTCTCTCCAGATGTGAGGAATCAATCACAAACAGTCACTGTGCATGTATTTATAGTGATTCTTGCATGATTCTTGCCTGAGAATGACTGAGCTGTTTGGCTCCTGAATCCTGAATGCAGCGTAAAGCTCCTGGTCCTCAGGAAAATCTGCATCAAACACGTACAAGAGTTTATACTGTGGACTGAACGTATAGAAGCAAACAGAACCAGCGTCCCGGTCCACAAACACACCCAGATTTCTGATGGACTCTGATTGAATCGATACGGTTTTGTTGTTGTGACGAACTACATATAAATTATCTGACAAACATAAACTCCATGACATCTTATTGTGTCCCAGACATACGGCGTCACTCGCTCCTTTCCTCGCCATTGCCTTACAGGCCACGCCCACACGCACATCTCGGCCAATCGCATCCACGATAAAGAATCTGCGTCCAATCAGCGGCTGGCGGCACAGGACCTGGTTGCACATGTTGAATCTCTTGTCATTAGCAGGAAGTTGTTGTTTCTCTCTCTGTCGAGTGACTTTAGTGTTGTTCTCGCTCAGATAGAGGAATTCATTAGCCGTCTGGGGGTCAAAGGTCAGCGCTACAAAATCTAAAAACAGAGATTTATCAGAAAACTCACATTTATTTACATATTACTAATGAAGCGTGCATAACAAAAGTGTAGGCAGAGTACATACTAAATCAGTGCAAAGATGAGAATAGCTTACACATTTATAGCCTACAGTCTTGATGTTGATTTAAAAACATCCATGTGTATGTTTAAACTCACATTTATCCAGTCCTGGTTGGTGACTGCATTCTCCTCCAGTGGAGATACTAGTTAGAGAAGAGAGTTAAGAGCACAATCACACTTTAAAACAAATGGAGAGTCCCATCACAGAACATACAAGAGCATATAATCATAACAGTTTCTAAATATTGTTTAAGTGAATGATACAGTCCTGTTCAGATTCCTGCACTGATCTGTGTTATACATTCAGTATGACCGCTGTGGTTGTTTTAACTAAAACCTGCCTTCTAAACCTATAGATGCTGTTCATGAATGGTAACCACTCACTGGTGTATCTGGGAAGAATCAAAGTCCTCACTACTAGTCTCACGGGATGCAATGGATGTATTTATCTACTTTTCATAAACAAACAACAGCAGAGACAAGCTACAGTACCTCAGTGAGGGCAGCTCATGCTCTAGACTCTCCTTTCCAGTGTCTTCAAGATCATTATAGCGCAGGTCCAGCTTTCTCAGATATGAATTATCCTTCAAAGACGACACCAGTTGATAAACTCCTCCTTTAATCTGGCAGCCCGAAAGCCTATAATGCAAAAACACATCAGTGTGTTCTGCCAAAGTCACCTCTTTATCTGTGTTTGCGGTTGGTTTGACTTACTTCAGGACTTCAAGATGACAGTCAGGGCTCTTCAGTCCAGCTGAGAGTGTTTCCACTCCTGGATCCTGTAGAGGATTGTCGCTCAGATCCAGGACTCTCAGATTCATGTTTTCTCCAGAAAGCACATCCCTGATCAGCTCCATGTCCTGGAAGTTATTGTGGCTCAGGTTCAGCACCTCAATCTGGCAGTTGGGATCACAGAGCGCCTTGGAAAGCTGCTTCAGTGCAGACAGACCCAGACCATTGTGGCTGAGATCGAGATCAGTCAGGTGAGAGTTTGGTGATGTCAGGTAACGTGTCAGGATCCCACAGTGCTGCTCTGTCAAGCTGCTTCCTTTGAGTCTGTCAATATTGCATTAAAACTTTGTTAAGATTTTGCATTAAAGGAGAAGTCCACTTCCAGAACAACAATTCACAGATAATGTAGCTACCCCCTTGTCATCCAAGATGTTCATGTCTTTCTTTCTTCAGTCGTAAAAAAATTGTTTTTCTCCACATAATGGACTGATATGGTGCCCCGATTTTGAACTTCCAAAATGCAGTTTAAATGCGGCTTCAAACGATCACAAATGCGGTTGTAAACGATCCCAGCCGAGGAAGAAGGGTCTTATCTAGCAAAATGATCGGTTATTTTCATTTGAAAAATACAATTTATATACTTTTTACTCTCAAACACTCATCTTGTCTTGTTCTTCCCGACCTGTTTTTGTCCCGGTTCATGTCAGTTAGGGTATGTTGAAAAACTCCCATCTCATGTTCTCCCTCAACTTCAGACTCGTCCTATATCACTGTTTTACCTTTTTTGTTAAGGGTGTTTGATCTTCTTTGCATAGACTGGGTCTGTACTTCTGCAGTGATGTAGGATGGTTCTGAAATGATTTTTGAAGAAGGGGGAAAATAAGATGGGAGTTTTTCGACATACCCTAACTGTCTTGAGCCAGAATACACAGAGTTCAAGGAGAGCAAGACAAGACGAGTGTTTGAGATGAAACAGGGTTCCCACTCTTTTTCGGTGATCATTTTCCAGGACTTTTCCAGGACACTTCTTAGAGATTTCCAGGACATTTTTTAAATTATGCCGGAAATAAAAGACAAGGAGAATGCCCAAAAGTAATATATTTCTTTCTTAATACGTCTTTAAAAACATACAGTTTATGACCATGACTTAACTATAAAATAAGCTCTTTAATATGAGCTTTAAAAGGGTCAAGTGAAAAATGAGTATATTCTGACTAACTTAAACATCTCTGATTGGCCATTGCATATCACTGCTCATAGAAAGTAATATAAATATTCACAGAAGTGTTTGAAAGCAGCTGCCTATCAGCGAGTACTGAATTGAATCTGTACTTGGTATTACCAGTACTGCAAAAAAGGCTGGTATTGTTTCCCATACATTGATTTTCTTTGTGGAGGTTGACTTCTTTAAATAAACACGAGCGCTGCACGTTTCAAAATCAAAACGTGGCGCGGGTGTTTTAAATGTATCTTAGAAGGGAACCAACTGTCTTCAGAAGAGTTTTGATGGCATTTTCATTTTATCTGATCAAAGCAGCGTTCATGAGTACAGCGTTGCTTCGTGTACAGCCTTTACCGCTGCCGCTCCAAATTAAATTTTTATTACATTTTTATTACATTTTTATTAAATTGTATTTTTATGAAATTTCATTTGTATAAAATGTTATGGCTGTTCATCCAATATTTCGCACATCATGAACAGTGAGCTTGCTTTGCCAGTATTTTCTCCTCTTTGCATTCGTCTTCAGCATCTCTGAGCTTTGTTAATATCCCGTTACAGACTTAAGAATATTTCCACACAAATGACATTTTAGAAAATGCTTGCAATACAGTTTGTGTGCAAGTCCGAAACAGAGATCGGCTGAAATAAAACAAAAGAGCTAATAGCAAATCGCGCGTTTGGAGCAGAAACCGGGTAGTTACAATTTATGGCAGTTCGAACATTTTCTACTACTAGCATTATTTGTTTCAGCCTTGGCTAAAGAACACAATTCCTTTTTTTTTTTTTTTTTTTTCCAGGACAACTACAAGATTTTCCAGGACATTTTCCATTTTCTCTCATTTTCCATGTGTTTTCCAGGATTAAAAAAATTAGTCATCAATTTTCCAGGTTTTCCAGGACGCATGGGAATGCTGTTAAAAAGCATTTAAACTACATTTTTTTAATGAAAATAACCGATCGTTTTGCTAGATAAGACCCTTCTTCCTCGGCTGGGATCGTTTACAACCGCATTTGGGATCATTTGAAGCCGCATTTAAACTGCATTTTGGAAGTTCAAAATCGGGGCACCATATCAGTCCATTATATGGAGAAAAATCCTGAAATATTTTCCTCAAAAAACATAATTTCTTTATGACTGAAGAAAGAAAGACATGAACATCTTGGATGACAAGGGGGTGAGTACATTATCTGTGAATCTTTGTTTTGGAAGTGGACTTCTCCTTTAAAACTATTCCAATTTTGCTTTTAAACTGTTACGATCTTGCATGAAAACGTCTAGGTTACTCTCGTAACCCTCATTTCCTGAAGGAGGGAACAGTGACGTTATGTCGACTGACGTCTATAAGGTCCTGCTTGGGGGCCCAATCACCTCTGAGCTTAAGAAGAAAAGGCCAATGAACATTGGCAAATGGAATTTGCATACCGAGCCACTCCCCCGTACACAAGGGTAAATAAGGTGCCATGCTGACTGAATCAGTATATAGATGTATATACACATATACACATACATACATATATGAATGTGCATACACAACTCTTTGACAGGAAACGGTGAGCTCTTTCTCAGTTGACCCGAAGCCCCAGGCAGCCGAAGTGCACAAGCACTGATCCCGGTGTTCAAACTCCCAAGTGAGGTAAAATACACCAGGCTATGAGAGAGACAGACATCCCTACTAGCTCCCTCTTTTTAAAAAAAAAAAAAAAACGGTGCAGGGGAACAGGGAATCGCATGGCCGAGTCGGACCATCTGGAACGCAGATGGACGGGTTGGAAGCGTAAACCACGCCCAAAACCACGGTACAAGCAAGATCAACGGAGCGGAACCGTCGTACCTACGGTGGAGCAGCTAAGGAGTTATAGAAGATGTCTCAACCCAGGAAGCAAGGGTCCCAAAGAAGAGATGAGCTGCAGAGGGCAGCACTTACCTTGATTCCGCGGCGTAATTACTGGAGTGTGAGGAAGCAGCGCGTCCTGCCACCCAGACTTATATGGTGAGACCTTGCACTGAGTCTGGGCGTGAGGAAGCAACGCGTCACTCACACTCAAAGCCCAGCAAATACCCAGAGATAAAGAAATTAGTTTTTTTATTGAAAGGGACCCGGAGGACAGCGACAGCAGTGAAGAAAAAGCCCCTGGCCCTCCCCCAGGGGTGGGGGGTGTCCTCCAAAGTACAGATCCTGAATCTCTAGGTAGTCCGCCTCAGTGACTGCCAGGTCTTGCGAGAAGACTCAAGAAAGCCCCAAGAGATGAGCTGCGCCCCCTGGCTGCAGTCAGCTTAATACCCCAGCAGAGCAGGATTTGGGACCGCAGAGGGGCGCCCTCAGCAACAGGCAGACAAAGAGCCGGCCCAGAGCGGTTGAATTTTCATGAAACGCACCAGGGCAGGAAGAGTTAAATGGCCTCTGTCTGCACATGGATTGCCAAGGACTGCTGGGCTAAGTCCCCTTTAGTGTCGCTGAGGAGGCCGGCCTGTGAGACGGGGGAGTCGAAAAAGCAAACTCAGCCGGTGAGGTCAGTCGCCGTACACAGTTCCTGAATCAACCTCAATCAGAACTACCTTTGTGCGATTTTTCCGCAGCCCAGAAATCAATCGTCAAACCTCAAGCGTCACTTCGATGATCCCAGCCGCCCGGCGGAACATGGCCGTCAACGCAGCCTAAGACACTGACTGTGGAGCCACCACAAAGGGGCACCGCTCAGCAGAATCATTAGCTTCTGAAGACGATAGCCCCTCCTCTGATGCAGCAACAGACATCCTTAACCAGCTCAAAAATTAATGAGAATGAGACACTATGCTGGCACGAGGCAAACGAGCGTCAACATTCAAAAGCTCAACGTTGTTACGCTGAGAGGAGTCAGATTTCCGTGGGGGCTGGCCTGACGAAACATTCCTGACTGTAATCCTCAGGTCTCCCGTGTCTTTAGCCGAATGCAGCGTTGGGGGCATGCGACCCGCAAGACTGAACTGGGTAAAGCGCAAGGGCAGCCTCATATGAACGAGAGCCGTGACCGAAGCGTAACACGAGCGATCGTGTCCGTAATGAGAGGTAAGAAGTCTCCCGCACCCAGAAGCTCATGGTCGGATAGACATCTCGAAAGATGCTATCAACAACCGTGTATGCTGTAGGAATTTGCTCTTTTAGGCTGGATTGCCCAGGGGAGAACCACAGCACTTATCTTGTGCGCAGCAGGGCGATATCTCTCCGCTGGATGCAAAAAGGTGGTTTCCCTCACAGCCGAGAAACAGCGATGAAAGGTATCTTCTTTCTTCGTTGCAGCAGCTCACGAAGTGATCGGCTCTGAAGCAAAAATCTGAATGAGTGGATGCGCACTGCCACCTTATATACCCGTGTGTACGGGGGAGTGGCTCGGTATGCAAATTCCACTTGCCAATGTTCATTGGCCTTTTCTTCTTAAGCTCCCATAGCGGGACCCCATAGACTTCAGTCGACGTAACGTCAAACGTGACTGACTGAAGGGGAACTAACAATTTTGCATTTAAACTATTAAAATTTTGTTTTATACAAATTTTGCATTAAAACTCCCACAACTTGCATTAAAACTGTTAGTCTTACATTTAAACTGTTAAAATTTTGGTTTTAAACTGTTACGATTTTGCATTAAAATTGTTGTAATTTTACATTTAAACTACATTATATTCAAATTCAACTGTGAATTTCATGAAACGTTATGACGATGTTTATCATCACAGTACTTACAGAGCCTTTCTGAAGCGCGTGATGGCTGGGGAGAATCTCTGAAACCCGTCTAAGTTGATGTTGTATTTCCTGAGGTCAAACTCATCGTGTTTCGTATCTGACATCACAAACTGGTAAGCGAGAAGCGAGCACTGGAACAGTGTGAGGGGCTCTTTGCACCGTGAGCGTTCAAGCTCATGCGTGTCCTGCAAAAACGACCGGTTCTTGAGCTCCACCAGGCAACGAACAAGACCGATGCATCGCTCAGAATACAGACCATCCCTCCTCAAAGACTTAATGTACGTGGCCACTTTTCTGTGATCATCTGAACTACTGCTCCTGAATGGGGGCAGGAATCCTTTAAGTATTTTTCTGCTGGAATCACAAGAAATCCCAAAGACAAAACAGTTAAAAAGGTCCAAGTGTCCATTTTTGCTTTCCAATGCCTCATCAGTCAAATTTTTCATAAAGTCACACAAACTAGACTTCTGTCTCTTTTTAACTGCAATTAATTCCAGGGAGTCTTGATTTCCTGATAGAAATTCTTGAAACGCAAACATGGCTGCAAAAAATTCCTGGACACTGAGATGAACAAAGCTAAAAAGTTTGCTCCTGTTATATCCAAATTTGCGCTCTGAGACGCAGGTAATGACACCAGGATAGTGAGACGCTTCATCTAGAGAGATCTTATATTTCTTCAAGTCTTCTTCTCTGAAGATGGCACGCTGTTTCTTCAGCTGCCTGTATGCCAGCTCTGCCAGTTTCATAATCACTTCTTTATGTTTCTGGAGAGCGTCTTCTTGCGACAGCTCTTTCCCTTGATATTTCTTGTGGCTCAGTCCGGTCTGAATGAGCAGATAGTGGATGTACATTTCTGTCAGATTTGTGGGGATGTTTCTGTGTTTATTTTGTTTTTCAATCATGTCTTTGAGAACAACCGATGAAATCCAACAAAACAGAGGTATGTGGCACAAGATCCACAGGCTCTTTTGAGACTTCAGGTGACGGGTAACTTTTTTCCTTTGCTCAGGATTCTCAAATTGCTTCTTAAAGTACTCCTCCTTTTGCTCATCTCTGAATCCTCTGATCTGTGTGATGTACCCGTGTATGAAGATGTCAGTCGGAAGCTGTATAGCTGCCACGGGGCGGCTGGTGATCCACACGTGTGCGGACGGGAGCAGTTTTCCCCGTAGAAGGTTTACTAGAAGGACATCCACTGTGGCCTCTTTAGTCACATCCGACAAAAGGCTGCTCTGAAAGTTCAAATCCTTTTCATATTCATCCAGACCATCTAAGATGAACAGAACATTCCTATTGCAGATCCATTCAGGGATTTCTCTCGCCTCTCTAAACTCAGGGTAAAACACACAGAGCAGGTCAAAAAGACTCTGTTTTTCTTCCTCAACCAAGTTTAGCTCTCTGAACGGGAGCAGAAACACAAAGTCTACATCTTGATTTGATTCTCCACTTGCCCAGTCGAGGACAAACTTCTTCACAGTGAACGTCTTTCCTATTCCGGCAATTCCTTTAGTTAAAACGGTCTTTATGATTCTGTTCTCGCCTGTTGGTGGCTGAAGGATTTGATTGTAGTTGATGACCGTCTTTGCTGATGTGTCTAAATCATGTGTCGTCTCCATCTGCAGGATCTCATGTTCTGTATTGATGGGGTCCGAGTTGTCATCGATGATGAACAGTTGTGTGTAGATCTTGTTCAGAGAGACTGAATTCGATTCAATTCCTTGCAAAATCCACTCAGAGTCCTCCATCATTCTTGATTTCATCTTATTCTTTACGTTCTGTAGAACTTCTAAAAATCAGAACAAAATTGGAAAGTCATATTATTAACAGGAGCATCATGTTTATGAATCAACAGTATTCTTCAATATTACCATCTTACCATATTTGTTTACTGAGATGGAGTGAGACAGCTGTGGCTGAAAAACAAACAAACATGCATACGTAAATATAGGAAATCTACTGGAATCACAAGAAATCCCAAAGGAAAAAAGAGAGAGATAGAAAAATATCCAAGTGTATATTCAGTGTCATGTCAATCGACCCTTTAAGAAAATCACACAAATTAAACTTTGGCCTCTTTTTTTAGCTGTAATTAATTTCCAGGAGCACTGATGCAAACAAATATCGTAAATTCTGTCATCATTTACTCTGATGTTGTTCCGAACCTGTAGGGGTTTCTTTCTTCTGCTGAACACAACAGAAGATATTTTGAAGTATCTGGGTAAAAAAAAACAGTTGCTGGTAGCCATTGACTTCCATAGTATATATTTTTCCATATAATAAAGGTCAATGGCTACCATCAGCTGATTGGTTCCCAACATTCTTTAAAATGTCTTCTTTTATGTTCAGCAGGAGAAATAACTCACTCATAAAAGTTTGGAACTTAAGGGTGTGTAAATGACAGAATTTTCATTTTCAGAATTATCACTTTAAATGAGCAACTCAGCA
Organism: Cirrhinus mrigala; assembly: GCA_036247105.1. Lineage (NCBI taxonomy): Eukaryota > Metazoa > Chordata > Actinopteri > Cypriniformes > Cyprinidae > Cirrhinus > Cirrhinus mrigala. The sequence continues at coordinate 397,121 of CM070017.1, read as the reverse complement.
AAATTTACATTATTACAGTATCTTAATGTTCAGACACTTACCACATTTTGGGTCATGTGAACATCACCGTTTATGTAGCTTCCCAAAATGACTGGAGCAAATGCTGCACTACCATCCTTCTGGTCAATTGTTAAGTTACACTCATTTGGGGTCGGAATCGATAGTTGTTCAGGTGATACAGAATTATTATTATTAGAATTATTAGAATTATTATTATTATTATTATGTTGCAGAAGACTGTTATGATTTTGAACAGTCATGTGTCCAGAAGGTGTTTGAACGCTGTCACCATCTGTTTCAAAAAGAAATAAATACATAACCAAAACCGTGTGAATATCATAGTAAAGCGTACTGAAGGTTGAGAAACATATTGTGTAATAACAAAGAAAATTACAAATCTTTTCATACGCTTGGTGTGCTTCTTTTTTTCTATTTTTTTCAGCGTCCGCTTGACCAATTTAAATGCTTCTTTCTTTCCATATACATTCTGTAGGGCCTTTATGGTGTCCTTCAACCTCCCTGTTGTTCTTATGCAGCAGTGTTAAGAAAAAGATGAAGAGTTATAAGGTTAATGTTTACATATGAAAGTAAAAATTGTATCTAAAATAAAAGCTGATCATGAGCTAATGGAGAGAGAAATTACAGCATTCATACACTTGCAGGTACATCATTAACAGACAACCTGATCACCATGGACTCCACGCGTAATAATACTGAAGGAGCCATCCAGGGTTCTGGGAATGTTTTCATTGTGTATTTGCGGGACCCAAGCTTAAATTCTGACACTGAGTACACTTTTTTTAAAGCCCAGATAACATAACCAACGGCGTAACCAGAAATAACAGTATTCTTTCATTAAACGGCTATTATTTAGAGTGTTTTGTGCTATCCACCTTATTTTTCCCATAAGAGTGCGTGCAGCCATTTGTAATTCTTTTTGTGTCTGGCTTCCGGTCTCATCCACTTCCAGCTATTTTTAGCTGCACACAAAGCTCGTTTTGCTACTTGATATTGCAAACTGGTGTGTCTTACCATATTATTTTAATGTATTATCTTAATTATGAACACACTGGTTTGTAGTGCAAACTGTTTTACCGTTTACTGCACTTCGATATTCTTCTCGTTATTTCCCTATGGCGGATTATGAACCGGACGTCTAACACATTACCAGAAAACAGCTTACTTCCGCATTGAAAAATAAGGTGGATAGAAAGATTTATATTTTCAGAGTGTTACAGTTGGTTTCATGTCACTAGGCGCAACAGTCATTGAGTTTAATGGAATTAGTATATCACATACATTTACACCACTAACAAAAATAAACAGCCTTGTGTCGTGAAAGGAATATTTTTACCAATATCAAACGAATGTCTTGGTCAAACTTCAAAACGATTCTCGATTCAGTCTCTACGATTCGGATAGTTCACTCACGCACTGAATCATTCAGAGCGTTTCCTCCTCAAAAAAACAAGACATTCTCATGAGACTGGGCTCTCGAATTACATTATAACGAAAACAATACTGAACATTAACCCTTTCATGCATGAATTATGAAAAACATTACCTGGATTTTTTTATTATTATTTTTATAACTTTAATATGACACTAAAATTGAAATCCATTTTCATTTTTACAAAATTTTGTTTCATTTAAAAATTATTTAACTGTCCACATACGTGGACACCATGCAACAAAGGTGTAAAATGGGACATAAAGACATAGCTGACAATATGGAATATTGTGTTTTTTTTAATGGCCTGTAATTCTATTCATATCAGCTCATTTATTAAAAACAATAATAGTACAATATAATAACAATAAAACACATATTGTAGAAACAATAATAACAGTAGTTATATATATGCAGAAACGTTTGCAGTATGGGTAAATCATGGAAAACATTCACTGCTGATTGTAACAACTTATTTCATCCTTATCTTACTTCATGTTAAATTATCTCAGTTATAGTATTTTTAGTTGAAACTGGTTTCTTTACAGCACGCAAGAAATTATTATCATATTATTATTATCATTATCATATCATCATTTAATGCTGTAATATGTAATTTTAAATGACTATTTATGTTGATATATTTGTTAAATGTCTGTTTTATTACAATATAAGACAATTATAACATATTTGATAAAACAGAATAGATATACTAGCAGGTTACAGAAAAAAGGACTGACTCCTCTGTAGCATGACGTCCACATACGTGGACAGTTGGTTTTTGGTGAATAAAAACTACATTTTACCCTAAATTTTATTTTATAAATTACTAACATATTCATCATACTTTACTGTACATACTGATATTTTTTTTACCTCAATTGACCTCCTTGAATAAACGTTTTTCACAGATATGCCTGAGGCATTAAGCACACGGCCATCACTGTCAGCCATCTTGGATTAATGATGTCATCAAGCAAAGAATAACTGGAATGCAAGAGGGTAGCCACTGTGACAATACTGCTGACAGTCTACTAACACTGTCCTCAAGTGGTTTGGAGAAAATTACCATGATTAATGAACCTTAAATTAAGTTAAATTAACTGTCCACAAATGTGGACACCATGCATGAAAGGGTTAAAGTCTGAGCGCATAAGCGGAAGCATTCAAACATTAAGTTAAAAGTTCAAAAGAGCGCTAATGCAGAGAATAGTGACCTGCGCCCAGATGCCAGTAAATTATTTTTTTCAGCGTTTTTTAAACACAGATTTGTGCTTATTTTGCATCGAAAGCGTTATTTCATTATTGATTGGCACTATACATACATTGTGAATTCTAAAAAAGTAAAGCATCAGGTAGTCTCGAGTATCCACTTACAGTATTGGTAGTAGTATAATTTAAAGTACCTTATAAATACCACAGCATATTAAGATTAAACATTATTGTTATCCTGTACACATATGATATAAAATAGTTAAAAGTAAAAAAAAAAATTGTGAAAGGTTATAATCGTATATTAGTTACCTGTTTAAGAGTTTGTTGAGTTCTTTCTGTAATAAAACGCGGGTCTTCTCATTCAGATCTGTAGTGATCGTCTTCATGCGCCCCATCACTGCACGACAGTTCGTTTGTGTACGTGTGTTCCGCTGCGTGTTTGTAAAACCGTTCAAAGCTGTAAAAGCGCGCCAACAGCGGCACGCCAATGCTGAGGCGCCTCGCGGCGGGCGGATCTTCGTGACGTGTCGAGCTTGCGGTCGAAAAAAAAGAAACAAACCCGCTCTCGATTCGCTCGAAACAAATACTTAAACTACCTTGCGTCTTTCAGTTTCATTCCCGATATTAGGCTTGATTTATTTTTTTATGACTATGTTTTTCGGATACGAATTTAATGTTAGATAAGAGTTTATGGCTTTGGTGTTTTACACTTTAAGACTTAAAAGCTGTTTGCTTTAAACAAGCCATAGCTATATTGGGTTAGATTAGATAGCCTGTTTATATTACATGACACTGTAATTTTATCCAGTATTTTGTCCAGTTGCTCATTTCACAGGAATCTGAATATGCGACTTATATTATTTGCTAAAGTAAAACTTTACGTAAACCACACGTGCTTTAATCGTAGTATTAAGGTGCGTTCATGCTATATCGGAATTCCCGTAATAACGAGATTCCAACTTGTACACAACTTGTGAACTGGGAGTCTTCTGAGAGCTCCGACTTGTACCACCTGACCAACGTAGGCTCTGTTTAGGCGTTGATAGTGATGCCATAGAAAAGCATAATTCCGAGTCTGAGGACGTGAACAGCTCCGAGTAGAACGTCACATGTTGTCATCTCGAAATTACGGTAATTACGATATGGCGTGAACGCAGCATTATTTGTTGGGAAGGGTGATCTTAAACATTATACTAAGGTATACAAACACTACTACAAAACACAAGTCAAACACAATGTGCGTAAGTTTCACAATGTGTGAGTGATTTTACTGCCTATTTACTTCCACTTATTCTTCATGATAAAATACGTGTGAAAGCATTCACTACAACGGTTCTTACAGCAGCTCCTCTAAACACTGCAGAGCACAATGGTAGAGAACTTTCTTTACTTTTAATAACTTTACATATTAGCAAATCACGCACAAACTCAAGTGAGGTTTGTATTACACAGAGAAAGCGTTGATCAGCTGTACTTTTCTGCTTTGACCAGCAGATGGAGACACATGACAGTCACTACTCACTGTATGAAAGAGAACGCGCCAGGCAGTCGAGAGCTGTCACCAAGTGAAGCGCGCGCACTTCTTAGAACTTAATAATATAATGATAAATATGAACAATACAAAACACACACATTTAAATGCTGACTGATATCTTACAAAAGTGCGATTTTATATACTTTATTGTCTTGACCATGGTGAACATATTTAGATAGGTTTGCAACCCTTTTGATTTTTTAGGCAGTTAAGTATAAAATTAAACTGTGAATAAATAAATAAATAAATATATATAGCAATAGGGCGTTGTACAGCTCAATGTTTAGCGGCAGCTGTCACAGATAAACAGCGCTCTGGTTGCCCTCGGATGCAGCCTTTGATTTAGCAACAGTTAATATTCTGACAATAAATGTTTCAAAATAATCAGTGGTGGACTGTAAGGAAGTACTTCAAATGTGAAGTACTATGTTTTTTTTGTTTTTTCTCCAAGGATAGCAACAATACAAAAAAATTAACTTTAGTCAGTGTGTAATGTTGCGTGTTTGACTTACTAGACTGAAAGTTCAATGCAAACGATATTGTCTTTTAAATTTATGGCAGTTTAATGCCTATAAAAACTGCTCGTAGGGACTACAAGGAGCTACTTACTGGGTTGGTGACATTACAAACCCAGATATTTACATAAACCCTGCCCCTGGGCCCCTTCATGTGTACAGACAGACAGATAGATAAACAGAAAGACAGATATACAACGCAATCACGTATTCTGCTGTATTAAAGCTTTAATCAGGATAAAACAGTATTGAAAGCTAACATGAGTAGTAACATTCACAAATCACAGCGTATCTAAGTATGAGACAACAACAAACAAAAACACATACCATTCTGAAACGTCCTGTAAGAGTCGTGCTTGCACAGGTTCTGCACGAGCCTCTTCACTAATATTCCCTGGGTCTCGTTTGGGCTCAAATTGATAAGCAATACTGACAACGCCATTGTTTACAATAGAAACAGAGCCACGCCCACCGGGGGAAACAAGCCAACGCTCTCCATTGACTTTGCATTGCGGGAAACTGCACGAACCTTGTCATTTCTGACTTATAACAGAAAAACAGAACAATGTCTAAAAGCTGCTATGTGACGAGGTGTACGGTAAACAAGCTAACTATGTTTTTATAAGCTGTCGATCCCAAAAATAGACACAAATGAAGAGTACAATGTGTCACAATACTCTGAGAACTACGCCGACTGGAGGGAAACACAATCGCGACAGGAAACAATCATTATTTTTAACCATGTCAAAGGATTATTTCACCACTCTATGTAAACCTGAGAGGAGGAGATATATTGAGAAACTAAATTTTATTGGTCTATATCAGTGCTTTTTTCCTTACCTTCCTTTTGCTGGAGAAATTACGCAATTGAATGGCTCAATGTGACATACCCTGACATTCACAACTTTTTTTTTTTTTTCTTTTCTTTTTTGACAGCTTATAAAAACCGTAGTTCTGTAGTTGGTACATTATAACATTACGCTTAATGTAGGCCAGTCGGTTTTATTTCTAAATGTAGTAAAATGGGACTTATACATGACTTTTCTGTTTTATTTTTCCTCTCAATAAACTTATAACATGCAGCAAACAAAAGTAGGTGACTGATCAGTTAAAAATTTTTACTGTTGCTTAACAAATTGACATTATGCTTGTCTCCCCAGATAGCAACAGAGTCTGGGCCAAATCTGGCTTTACATTTGGCACTTCTGGTTTCATTCAGACATTGAAGAACACCCTATTCATATATAAAACCAGGCTATAAGATATTAAATTGTACATATAAAATTATTTTATTTACAAGGTTTGTGTACATTAGTAGTCTACATAATTTGACTTAACAGATTCAGTTTTTTTTTTTTTTGTGATGAGCCACATATAAATTATCTGACAAACGTAAACTCCACGACATCCTGTTGTGTCCCAGACATACGGCATCACTCGCTCCTTTCCTCGCCATTTCCCTGCAAGCCACGCCCACATGCACATCTGGACTAATCACATCCATGATAAAGAATCAGTGTCAGTCAGTGTCTGGCGGTACAGGAGCACATGTCGAATCTCTCGTCATTAGCAGGAAGTTGTTGTTTCTCTTTCTGACGAGTGGCTGCAGTCTTGTTTCTTACTCAGTTCATTAACCGTCTGAGGGTCAAAGGTGAGCGGTACAAAATCTAAAAACAGAGAGATTTATTAGCAAACTTCAGCTTATATGTTCAAAGAGCTTGATTGACAGGCGATCTGACTAATTATAACACCGAATCCGCCATCTTGTCCGACAAACAAACCAGACAGGAGAGTAGATTAACTTCAGGGAACTTAAAAAGCTGTTTATTAATGTCTTTCCGTGGTTGAAATAAAATATGTTCTGATGTTCATTCATGTTTACTTCGTGTTTTAAGTAAATATGAAAAGACGATCAGCTGAACTGAGGTGCTACAGTTACAAATACACATTCATAATCTTGATGTTGATTTAAAAACATCCATGTGTATGTTTAAACTCACATTTATCCAGTCCTGGTTGGTGACTGCATTCTCCTCCAGTGGAGATACTAGTTAGAGAAGAGAGTTAAGAGCACAATCACACTGTTATTTAAGCACATTTTAAAACAAACTGAGAGTCCCATTACAGAATGTACAAAAGCATATAATTATTTAAAAAAAAAAAAAATTAAACATTGTGTGTTTCATGCAGATGGATTCATAAAGTGTTTAAGTGAATGGTACAGTCTGCTGTAACTAAACGCTTTAACTAAAACTTGCCTATTGAACCTACTGACCATTGACTGCTATTTGCCATTTATGAACGGTAACCCATTGCAAAATGCAATATGATGCAATGGATGTATTTATCTACTTTTCATAAACAAACAACAGCAGAGACAAGCTACAGTACCTCAGTGAGGGCAGCTCATGCTCTAGACTCTCCTTTACAATGTCTTCAAGATCATTATAGCGCAGGTCCAGCTCTCTCAGATATGAATTATCCTTCAAAGACGACACCAGTTGATAAACTCCTCCTTTAATCTGGCAGCCCGAAAGCCTATAATGCAAAAACACATCAGTGTGTTCTGCCAAAGTCACCTCTTTATCTGTGTTTGCGGTTGGTTTGACTTACTTCAGGACTTCAAGATGACAGTCAGGGCTCTTCAGTCCAGCTGAGAGTGTTTCCACTCCTGGATCCTGTAGAGGATTGTCGCTCAGATCCAGGACTCTCAGATTCATGTTTTCTCCAGAAAGCACATCCCTGATCAGCTCCATGTCCTGGAAGTTATTGTGGCTCAGGTTCAGCACCTCAATCTGGCAGTTGGGATCACAGAGCGCCTTGGAAAGCTGCTTCAGTGCAGACAGACCCAGACCATTGTGGCTGAGATCGAGATCAGTCAGGTGAGAGTTTGGTGATGTCAGGTAACGCGTCAGGATCTCACAGTGCTGCTCTGTCAAGCTGCTTCCTTTGAGTCTGTCAATATTGCATTAAATAAAATACATTTTTTGCTTTTAAATGGTGGTGTCAAATGATTAATTGTGATTAATCGCATCCAAAATAAAAGTGTTTGTTTACACAAGTGTGTGTGCACTGTGAATATTATATATATACATATATATACACACATGCATGTGTATATTTAAGAAAAATGTTACCTTCATAAATTAAACATATTTATATAAACCATACATTTTATAAGTATGATTATATATGTGTAAATATATAGAAATGTTTTCAAAATATATACTGTATGTGTATGTGTATTTATTAGGGCTGTAACGGTACACATATTCGTACCGAAGATTTTCGGGTCTTTCGGTTCGGTACGCACATGTACTGAACAAGTACAGCACCCCCCCCCCCCCCCCCCCAGGAATTTCAAACAATAATGGTGTTTTGACAGTCTTTGATGTTGTCAAGGCACCGGTCTGATCTGGGTTTGTTTGTATTGTCATTGTTGTCTGGAGCACATGGCTGTCTGTTGGTATTTGTGTTTGCCATGTGCTCTGTCTGTTGTTACCCCACCCCTCTTGTTACCCAATTATCTTGTTAGGGTAAACACCTGTTTTTTTGATCGTTAGTCACCCTTTATATTTCCCTCTTGTTTTCTATCCTGTGCCAGATTGAATCGCTGCTTTGCAGAGTTAACTTGGCTCTTGTCTATTTAGATTATCCTGCAACTGCTGTTATCAAGTTTTGCCTTGCATAGTTTCTGCTTTATTTTATTCTTTTTGATATTAGGGTTTTTCCTTTATTTTCCTGTTTTTGTGCCATCTAGTTCCTTGTTTTTTGAGCTCCTGCCTTTTAGTTAAGTTTTTCCCATTTTCCCCCCCTCTGCTCCTCAGCTTCCCCATCGGCTCTGGCTACTGGATTTCCCCATTCCTGCCCCTTTCTCCCCTTCCCTTGCTGCCCAGCTCTTCCTGCTTTCCTGCCCTCCAGCTGATCTGCTAATATCTGTGTTGCCCACCAGCCTCAGAGGATTGCGGTCAAGTCAACCAGGCGTCCACCTTCGCCCTCCTGTAAATACCCTTCCTCTCTCTCCTGTCGTCGCCATTCCCTGTTCCCTGGAGCTCATTGGAGGGCTCGCCTGTCTCATTGCTCTGGAACTGTTGCTCTCAACCATTCACTGTGAGATCCCTTTTCTGGACGTATCCTGCTAGGCTGAAGTTCACTTCCTAGGACCGGACTGGTCTGTCCTGGTTACCAGACAGTGCCTGAACTATTACTTTCTGAGTTCCTGTTTGTTTTTGAAACCCAATAAACCTCTGTTATCCCTGCAACTGATTCCTCCTCTTTCACCACCCTGACAGATGTGGCATGACAGATCGCTGTATAAACGCCTTGGAGAGCTGCTTCTGGGATGGTTCAGAAATGTATTGGTTTAAAGGGGTGGTTGATTGTGATTTTACTTTTTTAACTTTAGTTAGTGTGTAATGTTGCTGTCTGAGCATAAACAATATCTTCAAAGTTGCACGGCTGAAAGTTCAATGCAAATGGAGATATTGTCTTTTAAATTGATGGCAGTTTATTGCCTACAAAAACAGCTCGTATAGACTACAGTGAACTACTTCCCAGGTTGGTGACATCATAAACCCAGATATTTACATAACCCACGGGAACATGCAATAAATGGGGCGAGGCAAGAAGAGGAAGAGCTGTTGCCATGTCATCAAAACTAGCGGTGGACGAAAAAACTATTCATATATGAATTGCCATTCTGTTTTCTAATGATTTTAATGGATTCACAAGTTTCAAAATCAATGTTGTAAAGCAGCAGTTTTTAATCTTGTTCTCACATCCCCTTTGGCTCTGCATCTCTTTCTCTTCCTCTCTCACAACACAACCGACCCCCCCAAATGAAAACATGCTGAAATGTTTGAAAAAAGTGCACTTTTAATGATTTGTTGTGAGATTAGTACTGAGAGTTTTGAAAATGTACCACTTGCTTGTGTAAATAGTACCACACCAATAAAAAAAAACTCTAAACTGTTGTAATTTTGCTTTTAAACTGTTGCAATTTAGCATTTCAACTTTATAACATTCAAATTCAACTGTGAATATTTCATGAAACGTTATGACGATGTTTATCATCACAGTACTTACAGAGCCTTTCTGAAGCGCGTGATGGCTGGGGAGAATCTCTGAAACCCGTCTAAGTTGATGTTGTATTTCCTGAGGTCAAACTCATCGTGTTTCGTATCTGACATCACAAACTGGTAAGCGAGAAGCGAGCACTGGAACAGTGTGAGGGGCTCTTTGCACCGTGAGCGTTCAAGCTCATGCGTGTCCTGCAAAAACGACCGGTTCTTGAGCTCCACCAGGCAACGAACAAGACCGATGCATCGCTCAGGGGACAGATCTTTCCTCTTCGAAGACTTAATGTACGTGGCCACTTTTCTGTGATCATCTGAACTACTGCTCCTGAATGGAGGCAGGAATCCTTTAAGTATTTTTCTGCTGGAATCACAAGAAATCCCAAAGACAAAACAGTTAAAAAGGTCCAAGTGTCCGTTTTTGCTTTTCAAGGCCTCATTGATCAAACTTTTGAGAAAATCACACAATTTAGACTTCTGCCTCTTTTTAACTGCACTTAATTCCAGGGAGTCTTCTTGATCTGACAGAAATTCTTGAAACGCAAACATGGCTGCAAAAAATTCCTGGACACTGAGATGAACAAAGCTGAAAAGTTTGGTCTCGTAAAACAGAAATTTGCGCTCTGAGACGCAGGTAATGATGCCAGTATACTGAGACGCTTCATCTAGAGAGATCTTATATTTCTTCAAGTCTTCTTCTCTGAAGATGGCACGCTGTTTCTTCAGCTGCCTGTATGCCAGCTCTGCCAGTTTCATAATCACTTCTTTACGTTTCTGGAGAGCGTCTTCTTGCGACAGCTCTTTCCCTTGATATTTCTTGTGGCTCAGTCCGGTCTGAACGAGCAGATAGTGGATGTACATTTCCGTGAGATCTGATGGCATGTTTCTGTGTTTTTGACTTCCAACGATGTCTTTGAGAACAACCGATGAAATCCAACAAAACAGAGGTATGTGGCACATTATCCACAGGCTCTTTTGAGACTTCAGGTGACGGATGACTTCTTTTCTTCGCTTTGGATCCTCAAACTGCCTGGTGAAGTACTCCTCCTTTTGCTCATCTCTGAATCCTCTGATCTGTGTGATGTACCCGTGTATGAAGATGTCAGTCGGAAGCTGTATAGCTGCCACGGGGCGGCTGGTGATCCACACGTGTGCGGATGGGAGCAGTTTTCCCCGTAGAAGGTTTACTAGAAGGACATCCACTGTGGCCTCTTTAGTCACATCCGACAAAAGGCTGCTCTGAAAGTTCAAATCCTTTTCATATTCATCCAGACCATCTAAGATGAACAGAACATTCCTATTGCAGATCCATTCAGGGATTTCTCTCGCCTCTCTAAACTCAGGGTAAAACACACAGAGCAGGTCAAAAAGACTCTGTTTTTCTTCCTCAAGCAAGTTTAGCTCTCTGAACGGGAGCAGAAACACAAAGTCTACATCTTGATTTGATTCTCCACTTGCCCAGTCGAGGACAAACTTCTGCACGGTGAATGTTTTCCCAATTCCGGCAATTCCTTTAGTTAAAACGGTCTTTATGATTCTGTTCTCGCCTGTTGGTGGCTGAAGGATTTGATTGTAGTTGATGACCGTCTTTGCTGATGTGTCTAAATCATGTGTCGTCTCCATCTGCAGGATCTCATGTTCTGTATTGATGGGGTCCGACTCGTCATTGATGATGGACAATTGTGTGTAGATCTCGTTCAGAGAGACCGACTTCGATTCAATTCCTTGCAAAATCCATTTAGAGTCCTCCATCATTCTTGATTTCATCTTATTCTTTACATTCTGAAGAAAGTCTAAAAATCAGGACAAATTTGGAAAGGTAATATTATTAACAGGAGCATCATGTTTATGAATGAACAGTGTTCAACAAATATTCTTACCATTTTTGTTCACTGAGGTAGAGTGAGACACCTGTGGCTGAAAAAGCAAATACACATACATAAACATTTATAACATACACCCTTATCTTAATGATCAATAATAATCAGACACTCACCACATGTAGGTTCAGGTTAACGTCACCATTTATGTTTGTTCCTACTATGTTTGGAGCAAATGCTGTACAACCATCCTTCTGGTCAATTGTGAAGTCGTACTTCATATTTGGGTTATAAATCTGTTGTCCTGCTGATATAGAATTATTATTATTATCATTAATATTATGTTGTGGAAGACTGTTATGCTGTTGAAATCACATGTTTTCAGAATGTGTTTGAACACCATCTGTCTTAAACCATCTGTTTAGAAAGAAATAATAAATCAAAACAGTGTAAATATGACTGAAGATTGAGAAACATATTGTCCAATTTTTTCCTACTTTCGAAACATCTCCTTTTCGGTGACATTCTTCCTCCATATTCAGTGTCTTTCAATCGCTTTGTCATTCTGCTGTGTTAAGAAATGAAAACTGGTTATGATATTTCACAATATCATTTCAATAATGACACAATATCATTTGGCACTAATGAACAGGAAATCTTCTATTTTAAATTTTTAAAATCTTAAAGGAGAAGTCCAAAACAAAGATTCACAGATAATGTACTCACCCCCTTGTCATCCAAGATGTTCATGTCTTTCTTTCTTCAGTCGTAAAGAAATTATGTTTTTTGAGGAAAACATTTTAGGATTTTTCTCCATATAATGGACTGATATGGTGCCCCGATTTTGAACTTCCAAAATGCAGTTTAAATGCGGCTTCAAACGATCCCAAATGCGGTTGAAAACGATCCCAGCCGAGGAAGAAGGGTCTTATCTAGCAAAATGATCGGTTATTTTCATTTGAAAAATACAATTTATATACTTTTTACTCTCAAACACTCATCTTGTCTTGTTCTTCCCGACCTGTTTTTGTCCCGGTTCATGTCAGTTAGGGTATGTTGAAAAACTCCCATCTCATGTTCTCCCTCAACTTCAGACTCGTCCTATATCACTGTTTTACCTTTTTTGTTAAGGGTGTTTGATCTTCTTTGCAAACACTGTGTCGGTACTTCTGCAGTGATGTAGGATGGTTCTGAAATTATTTTTGAAGTTGAGGGAGAAAATACGATTGGAGTTTTTCGACATACCCTAACTGTCTTGAGCCAGAATACACAGAGTTCAGGGAGAGAAAGACAAGACAAGCGTTTGACATTAAAAAGTATTTAAATTGTATTATTTTTATTGAAAATAACCGATCATTTTGCTAGATAAGACCCTTCTTCCTCAGCTGGGATCGTTTACAACCACATTTGGGATCGTTTGAAGCTGCATTTAAACTGCATTTTGGAAGTTGAAAATCGGGGCACCATATCAGTCCATTATATGGAGAAAAATCCTGAAATGTTTTCCTCAAAAAACATACTTTCATTACGACTGAAGTAAGAAAGACATGAACATCTTGGATGACAAGGGGGTGAGTACATTATATGTGAATCTTTGTTTTGGAGGTGGACTTCTCCTTTAATAAATTATTACATTTTAAAAACCTTACATTTTCTAATATGTACCGCCACAGTTTCATAACAAACAAATAATATTTTTATTTCCCCTTCTAGGGAACTTCACGTTGCTTCCCCTAGGGCAGTGTTTCCCAACCACTGTGCCTCGGCAGAAAAAAGGTTGGGAAACACTGCCCTAGGTGACACATTGCATCCTCTAGGGGTCCCATAACATCATTTGTTTTGCATCTTTGTTTTGGCAAAGCAGTTGTCAATCCAAAGGAACAGGCTGTGATTTAATGATATATAAAGTTATACGTAGTCTGTTTTGCTCTGTTTTAAACACTGCTTTCACATGTGCCAGTTCACTGTAAAGCCACTGAATCTCTGCCTGTGCTGTGAGTTTAATGTGCATTTGAGAATGCATTGTGTGCCAGTTATGCTTTATTTGCACCTTTTCCCAACATTTTTGTGGATAGATGTTTATACCATTTCACTTGAGCTGTCTTCCACTTCGCTTTCAGACACGCACTCGCACACTTCCCCTCGGAGGAATCCCTGCCACCATTTTAAAGACCGATCAACTTCTTCAAGTAGACGAGGGAATATCGGACCCTCGAGCCCTTGATTATGACTGAGGGTCTACTCTAATGTACACATTAGGCAGCTTCATATCCCACAATGAAACACAGAATGTACCCTATCCCATACAACAGAAGGGAAAACAAAAATGGAACCCAGCCTAAATTTGTAAGGAGATGCACATGTCAGCCTGTTTTCAAAGACAATCGCAATTCCCAATTACCTTTCAATCGTTCACTTCGACATTATCACGAATCCTGTCCGGTCTGTCCGCCACCAGAGGTCGCTTGTGCATCATATTGACATTTCACTGGACTACATTTCCCATGCTCCACCTCTCTGATTACACACACAGCTGTAACCAGTCAAGTACAATATATAAGCCTGTAAGCTTATAACCCTTTTCCTATCTGCTGTATATTGCACAGCGTTTAGCACGCTCCTAGTGTTAGCTACTTTACGGAGACATTTTCAAGTTTCCTGAGTCTGGTTAGTCTCGCCTGTCCCTGGATTACTCTTGTATCTTGCTCCGTTTGTATCTGTTTGCTGGCGTCGACGCTGCCTGTTTATGACCCTGTCTCTGTCTAAAAGACCATTTGTCTAAATAAAAGCTTCCGTACGGATGTAGGATTCCGTACGATGCAGCGTCTGTTCATGAGAAGCAGCAGTCATTCACCACAGCAAATTTCATCCTAAAAGAGCAATTTCTCTAAAAGAGCTGTGTGTTGGCAAGCATGCCTTTCTGCACGCCTGTCTGTGTCCTTCTGGTTGAGGCTTTCACATCTCTCCTGTTGAAAAGGTTTAATATTTCTGAATTAGATTATAATCTTATCCATTCTGTTGGAAGTGCAGTGCGCTTCTCACTTCTGAATGGCTGTGATATTTGAGTGATTCCGATGCTGGTGTGGACAGCCAAATTGCTTGTCACTGGAATCTTGTCACGTGTGGTTTTAACGCTGTGTTGTTCTGTCAAAAAATTTGTACCAGTGGGCAAAACGCTCGGGAGTCGGTTCACGGTTCAATCTGAGCTACGGTGTTTATGAACTAATTCGTTTAGAGCATTTTCCACTTGGTATTTCAAACACCAGAAATGAGTGTTTTCTCATAGTCTATTGAAACCAAACCTGCATCCTGTTGTTTTATTAAGTTACACCTGCATGTCAAGCGAATGACTTTGAACTGAAGATAAAGACATTTTTAAAGTTGTATTTTGGCGATATCATGACGTCATACGCACGCCAGCATCCTCACACACGTCATGTACACTAACCGAACAGACCTTTTTTACATTTCCGCATTTCTCAGCAGCGGAAATAGCTGAGTAAACTTTGAGAGCAGTGAACAGGGTTAAGGCTAGAAGGAATACAGCTCTAGCTACTGGGCATGCGCACATCAATCTAACGTTATTTTTGTCACACTGTACAACAATAAAACTGTTTTCATTTTTTTTTATTTATTTTTTTTTTTTTTATTATAGTAAAGGCTAAGTTTACGGTTGGGGTAGGTGTAGACGTTATATAGGCAGTTCAATAGGTAGAACAATTCATTTCATTGTTAGTTTCCGGTCGGAGCAGTGTCCCTTCTAGCCGCAACCCAGTGAAAAGGAAAGTACCACAACGATTTTTTGGTTTATTTATTTTTTTGTAAATTGATACAAAGTATTGTATATTTAAAAAAAAAAAAATCAAAATCAAAATATAAAAAACTTTCGAGGATTTACGATGCTGGTGACAGTCAGAGTCCATCAGAAATTATATTATTATATAATATTATGTAGTACCTGTTGAAGCGCTTGGTAAGATCCTTCTGTAATAAAGAGGCTGCTATTATCCCGGGTTTATTCTGATCGCGCTCCGCTGTGTGTGTCCGCAGCCGCTCAAGCATCAAACTACAGCTGACAGGCGCTGCGCGGCGGCGGATGTTCGTTGTGACGCAAAGAGCTGGCGGTCCAAAAACCACTTCCGAATTTATTGTTATTGAGCCGTTAGTTTATGGCTTAGTGCTTTACACTTGTTACAGACCTAAGATCTTAAAGCTCTTTCTGTTTGCTTTAAACAGGCTTTAAACACTTTAGATGTGATATAATAATGTCAGTCAGTCTTTATAGAATCTGAATCGTCGTGATAAACCGAGTGATTTACTACAAAAGTTCTTACAGAGATGAAAATTATACATAGAAAGAAAGCAAGGGTGTAGAATTTAGTAGAGACGATATGTTCCTATATGCAGCGACTACTAAATTGTCCCTAGCAATAATTTTGATCAAACATTTAAATATAGGCCCTATGTGTAACTATTGTTGTCATTTCGGCCGCATCTGAAAGAGGTCATCCCACTGATATGACCTGAGAACTTAAAGAATTACACTAGAAAACTGTGCGCTTTTAAGGATGCACATTTAATAGCCTACATGTTTGGAGTAAGAATATATAAAGGAGCCGAAGTGTTTCAAACATACGAGCACAGTTCAGCTGAATGATAAAGTTTACCTTCTTATTAACTTTATGTTGTTCTGCTGTTTTGTCTTCATCTGCTTCTCTCGTTTGCTCTTTTTACATCGACTACCACTCTGTATAGACTAATACAATCACATACAACAATTATTTCTCAAATATTTATTAATATATACTAATAAACTGAACATTGACTTCAGCCGTATGAGATGACTGGATGCTTTCAACTGATTTCCTGTTGAACTGCAGCTCAAACTATTTCAAATATAGTGAATTAAGCTACAAACTCCATCGTAATGCACAATGTTTACAACTAACATGTATTTTGAGCTGCAGCTCGTCATATTAATAGTTACCTCACCTGAATATTTTATTCACCTGAAGATTTGTGTTGGATGTTAACGAAACTGATAATTAGTTAAACCATTGCGTCCCAGAATCATTTGATTCAGATCGGGACTTCAGAGTGCGTGCTGCGAATCTTTTTTTCTGATTTTTTTTTTTTTTTTCTTTTATTAAAAAGTACAAAACATCAAACCATTAATGCAGTACAGTTATTAAAACATTACTACAAAATTTATCTACAAACACCATGGTTAAACTATGGTTAGTGTAACAAAACCATGGTTAATTTGTAGTTGTGGTTTAAAGAGTAACCATGGTTTTTTTCACCCTAAGAGGACACGTACGATGGAAAAGTTCTATTTTCCTGTATTCTCTTTTAAGTAGTCAAACAATCAAAAAAAAAAACATCTTTAAAACAGAAAGAAAAATCACTTACAAAATGTGATCAGATGAACATGAATAAATCTGATCAAAATGTCTCTGAGTGGTTCATAGGCAAACAAGTGAATGAATCTTCCTTAAAAGAGACAAAAACAGCAACTCACTTCAATGTCTGACTTATAATTACGTCCATAAGCTTTTGTGAAATTTGGATGAACTCGTAAATCTGTTGTTTGATTTCTTCATATTTAAGGAGAGAGCTATAGTTTCCAAAGTCGGACATCGCTTGTTATGATTTTCAAGGGTGTATTTGTCATGCAACTCAAGTGGAAACTGATAGTGAGGTCTGTATTAGACAGAGAATGTTGATCAGCTGTACTGTGGTGTTTCCTGCAGTGACCAGCAGATGGAGACACACGACAGTCGTTACTCACTGGATGAATCAGAGCGATTATTATGAGTGACGGATGTCAGTCATTCTCATCCGCTACGCGCATGCGCTCATGGACGTGTAGGAAAAGAGCACATTTGAACCCTTTCGTTCTGCTCAACTGTCTGGTAGAGAACACTGAGAAATGAGCTGAATATCTAGTAGTTAAGCCATCGCTACTGTTATACCAAAAACATCCACTAGTTGTCGCTGTGCTTTAAACTCGTGTATTAGCCTGTTTAAAACATTACCAAGAAGAAAGGCACTCCAAGCACATGCTCTGGGTTTTGAAAATCAAAGGTAAATATATGATTGTTGAAAATTGACTAACTGACCTAACACTGACTAATGATACCTGTAATGTTATTTCATGATATATATGCTAAAAATAAAAGTATTAGTAGGATTTTTACTGGTTTAGTGGATGCTCAGGCAAATGTTTTAAGCAAAATTGTCATTTTATGCAAATGTGGAGTAACTAAACTATTGAATGAATGAATGAACGGATTTATATAGCGCTTTCATTGTGTATTTCCATACATCCAAAGCGCTTTACAGTCTTATGGGGGGGATCTCTCCTCACCCACCACCAATGATGCTACAAACTCCACATGATGATATTAAGGCTTGTTTTGTGCTCACATATTGACAGTAGAAAGTGTGCGTAACCTCTGCTATCTGTAAAGCCATTTCTCTAGAGCAGTGGTTCTCAACCTTTTTTGGGTCAGCGCCCCCCTATCCATTATCCAGGTCCCTCACCGCCCCCCATCAAATTGTCCTCACTGAATATTAAAGTTGATTATTATTACTTTGTGTTTATAATGAGGATTGTTATTATATTTACAGTAATTCAAATGTATGGGGTCATTATGATTTTTAGGAAACAAGATTTCCAAAGTTTTCACTGACCAGCTTAAATGTATTTTGTAAATATAAACATATTTATTCATAAAATATTTATTTATTTATTTATTTGAAGTATGCATCCCACTCCAAACAAGTTGCGACAGAGGCTGCTTTGAAACACAGCAAGCAGGTGAATTGGTAACAGGTGAGGGTGTCATGTTTGGCTATAAATGGAGCTTCTCAGTCTTCGCAAGCAAAGCTGGATTTTGTGCGTTTTTACGTATCCAGTAAAGACAGCGTTAGGATGTGGCAGACCATTTCCTTTTGAAAGTTTCAGCTCATACATCTTTGGTGTAAACTCGTCTTGACCAAACGCCCCCCAGGAACAGCTCAACGCCCCCCTTTCAAAAATATTGCTTCCAGCGCCCCCCGATGCTGTCCGAACGCCCCTGTTGAGAAACACTACTCTAGAGTCTTGTGTGACGAATGTGTTTGTGAAGGGCCCCTCTACTCCTCCTGGGGCCGTTTGGCCCTCGCTGATGATCAGGCCGGTGTAAAATGAGTCGGTGCGAGGCTGGATCAACCCGTGGACTAATTTAGATGATCTGATGAAGCAGAGACACTGAACCTGTTGCCCTCTGACCTCTGACAACATCATTTCATCATGTGTGGAAACACAGACGCAAACACGCGTTTACATTCACGCTTTACGCTGCATTACGACACGAGGCGGATCGGGACTCGCACAACCGATCGTGACTTTAAACAACACGTCGCATGTGTGGATCAAACTGTATGAGGGGGAACTGTCACGACACGTCCGCTGCACAGTGAAGACGGGGAATAGAAGTGCTAATTTTAGTCGGATGTTTTCGTCCCCTCAGGTGCAGCGAGATCCTGAATTAGACGAGAGACGCAAATAGAAAATAGCCTCCTAGAAATGAGAGCTGGAAACTTCTGGGCCTGAATATGAGCGCGGCGAACGGCCGGAGACGCGTCTGAGGCGTTTCCGAGGAAGAACCGAGGCCGAGATCGTCGGGATGTGAGTTCGGAGCTGCTCTGGGTCTGATGGGATTCACGGAGAGGCCGAGAGCCGCAGGAGCTCAGATGTGTGAGTGTGTGATCTGGGGTCAGTGATGTAGGGAATGCGCTGGAGCTGGTTATCTTTAGTACCCCCTGCTCAGTGTGTTATGAGCTCAATGAGGAGAATGAGCAGCTCCACACTCATGAACATCAGCGGCGGCCCGAGCGCTTCACTACACACATTACCCAACAATTCTGTCAGCCAAACTACTTATGCAAAATATTTACTGAACTTACATTACTGAATATATAAATAATTTAATGACACATCATTAATATGACACAGTAATAATAATTTACTGGATTATTATATTTTTAATTTATAATGTCATTATTATATTTGTGATTATAAAAACATCCACCTGAGATTTAAACTTAATATTTCAATAATCTAATAACACATTATATTAATTATAAATGATAATTATGAATATTAATTAGATATGATAATAATAATGTTAATAATTTATTGTTATAGATTTTAACTTAATATATCACTTAATATATCACTTAATTTATTATTTACTTAACTTAGACTTAATTCATATTATTAAGAATGACAAAACAACAACAATAATATATATCTTTTTTAATATTGTTGTTTATTAATATTATTATAATTTTCATTACAAAAAAGTCAGCATATTACAATAATTTAATGACAAATTAATAATGAAATTAATATGAATAAAAATGACTCAATATAATAATGATTTATTATTTAGTGTTATTTTCTTAATATAAATAGAATAAGAATAATATAACAGTCATTTCAGTTTTATTTAAATTATTTGCACAGCCTTGTTGGTTTTAATTTTACATTTGACTGTTTTTTTTTTTATCAACTCAAAGAAACTCTTGTTCTTGAGTGTGTTCTAGGTTCGTCTGTCACTAGTTTTAGTCTTGCTTGAAATATTTCTCTGAATTATATAAATCATGTGACTGTGATGATGATGTCATTTCCTGTGGGCTTTCAGTGGCCCCATCAATGTCAAACCAGTCTCATGGTTTGTTCTGTGAGAAGGACGACAGCTGTGATTGACAGCGTCTCCATGGCAACGGCTCGTAAATACGATTTAAAGAAGATATTTTCTGATGGAGAAACCAAATGACAGCTGTGTGTTTTATGAGGCTCGTAAACAAACCCGCAACACAGAAACGCCCTGCTCAGACGTACAGTGTGTTATTCTGTGTGTTTCATCACGGATGACAGGGAATGTTCTCAGAACGTTCTGTCGAGGTTCTTCTGCTAACACTCATAGAACGTCCTTTCAGTTGTCTGGTCTTTACTAACGATCTCAAATTTATTTATTTATTTTTTTTTAAATATTTTGATTGGACGTCCATTTAACGTCTTTTTAAATGTTGCTACTTGTTTCGGAATGTTCAGGGAACATTCAAAAGTAACATTTCCATACTGTTTACAAAATGATACAATGTAATGTTTGCGCATAACTGAAAAAATGTCTTTAAATGTTAAGAGAACAATCAAAATTAACATTTTTGAGAACTGGGTGCACAAACACACACACACTCTCTCTCTCTCTAACACACACACACACACACTTCTTTCTCTAGATTGCAGCTCTGGACATTCATGAGGTGCATCCTGGGACTCTTCTGAGCACTGAGTGTGTGTGTGTGTGTTATATTTAGCTGTAGCTCTGATATCTGCTGTCTCTCCTCCCACTGCAGCCCCCACCCGTCTCTCTCTCTCTCTCTCTTTCTGTCTGTCTGTCATTCACTCTCTGAATGTGACTGAATCACAGCAGCAGACGATCCGGAGGAGAAGAGAAGCAGCGTGAGATCAGAAGAGTTGAGGTGAGACGCTTCACATGCTGCGTGCTGCGATCGCTCTGTGTTTGTATGTGTGAGTGTGTGTGTGTGTGTGTGTGTTCTGCACGAATGGATGCGTGTTTTATATGTAGCACACACTGCAGACGGTGAGGTGTCAGACCTGCAGAGTCTCTGTGTGTTTGAGATCAAGATGAAGCATCAGAGTCGTACCTGCTGATTCCGTCTGTGATATCACATCTGTGAGGTGATGTGTGTGTGTGTGTGTGTGTGTGATCACAGTGAGTTGTGAATATGCATGCATGTGCAAACACTCTCTCAGCTGCAAAAATGTATTGCAATAATTATGGTTAATTATAAGTATCAAATTATGATGCTAACTAGACTGAAACATTGCTATTTCAGTAAATATTTGCCTGAATTTGTCTACTGTCTGACAAAGTTTGCATTGATTTATCGATTCTGTTGTTTTTCTGTTTATCTGTAGGAACTATAAAAATAAATGTGACTTAACTTGACAAAGTATAGCAAGTATACAATGTGAAACATCATTTTAAAATGCTTTTAATGTATTGACAAAAACATTCCATTTATTTTTTTATTTCAGTAAATATTTGCCTGTTATGACAATGAGCAGGATGTATTCTAGTCTGCTGTGTTTATTTGAGTGTTTACAAGTGTTTTTGACAAATCGAGATAAAAACCCTTATTTCATTTAGTTGACGAGGCAACATTTCTCATTTTCATTTAGTTTTACTAGATGTGCTTAAAGAACTAAAACTGAAATAAAATGGAATGAAAGCACATTTAAACAACAAAACGTAATAAAAATGACAAAAAACAACAAATTTACTAAAGCTCTGACTAAAATGAACATGAAAGCAGAAAATGTTTAAAACTGAATTCAAGTATCTCAGATATCACATTGAGCTGAATAATGTGTTCTGTAGAGCTGCTTTACAGCTAATTTTGTTTTATACTTGATGAGGTTTGCATCGTCTGTTATTTTCTTGTTTATGTCTTGTTTAAGCTGCTTTAAATCCGGCTGTGCTGTGTGAAGCGCTGTGGACACAGAGCTGTGTAACGGTGAGATCAGCAGTGCCGAATGTTTAATGTGCAGCAGAATCAGCATGGCTGGTTTTGTTGTGGATTCTGCTGCACTGAGCGCTGCTTCTCCTGCGCATGGATTGAAGCTCATGCTCCAGAGATCCAGGGTTCGGGTTTCAACCTTTCACCGGCCAGCTTTGGAAAGCGGCGTGCGTGAGAGACGGACGGAGACACCGATACGCGCTGGCCGGGATCCCGTCATTCCCACCATGTGGCTCTGAGATCCACAAACAAGATCAAACTCATTGCCACTGAACTGTAAATGCGCTTCCAGAGCGACCGCATGCATTCACACGATCCGTGGTGAACACAGGCCGGCGTTTGACTGTCCTCTCCTGAACACGCGTTTAATCAGAAGCGACAGACGAGCGTTCGTAATCTACTGAAATCCAGACACGGTCTGGCAGCGATCAGACCTTCTGGTGTGAAAAGCTGAGCAGATCTGAGATGTGAAGTGAGTTTAAGGTGGATCAGGATTATGGATTATCAGTGATTTGCCTGCAGACGGGTTTGTCTCACTCGTTTGGTTTGTTCTCGTGTGTTTAACGGCTTCATCTCGTCCAGATGAGGGAATATGAGTGAGGAACAGGAACAGTGAATGCTTATGCTTTTGGAGGATCAATAAGAGCTTCTATATGCTGTTTCTGTGACATTAGCATGAGTTATGATTATGGACGTGGTTAGGTTTTGGACAATTTTTGTCCAAATGTCTAAGAACACTTTATTAATGTGAGATTTAAACTTTTTATAAACCTGGACAGTTTTTGTTTAAAACCTAGAGCTTTTTGAATAAAAAACTATTTAATTTTATCTATCATTAGATTGTATTTATGTAATAATGTAGCTATATAATATGTCTATAATAATTCATTTTATTGTTATATTTTCCGTTGTATTGTTAATTTTAAAGTTTTAGTAATTGTTTTTTTTTTTTTTAATACTTTTATAGTTGTAGTTGTTGCTATTTGTCTATATAGTTTTTAATTTTACTTTAATTCTGGTTATTTTAGTACATTAAGTTAAACTACATGAACATTTTGAATTTTTAAAATATTTTATTTTATTTCAGTTAATGTTGGTAGGTTGGTTAACTATACTAACCCTGGCTCCAGTGGTGCTGAAAAACACCAAGTACTGAGTCATTCTCTCATTTTATTTTCCACTGCAACTTTCACTGACTTATAATTTGTGACCCTGGAGCAAAAAAACAGTCTTAAGGATCACGGGTATAACCCTAACAATACATTGTATGGGTCAAAATTATCGATGTTTATTTTAGGCCAAAAATCATTAGGATATTAAGTAAATATTGTGTTCCATGGTGATATTTTGTAAATTCCCTACCATAAATATATCAAAACCTAATTTTTGATAATATGCATTGCTAAAAACTTCATTTGGACAACTTTAAAGGTGATTTTCTCAAAATGTAGATTTTTTTTTGCACCCTCAGATTCCAGATTTTCAAGTAGTTGTATCTTGACAAAATATTGTCCTGTCCTAAGCTTATTTATTCAGCTTTCAGGTGATGTATAAATCTCAATTTCAGAAAATTGACCCCTGTGACTGGTTTTGTGGTTCAGGCTCACATCTGTTAAAATGTGTATTAGAAAAACACAAAATGTGAATATTTCCTTTAGTGGTCTGGGATTCATCTTGTGTTTTATCGCTTCTGTCCATTCGTTCTCGTGACGTAACATCCACGTCATAACGGCTGGATCTGTGAGATGCGTGTCTGCTGGAGTTTTAGATCGTCCTCTGGTTAGTGTGACTGACAGTACTGGGGAAGCAGAGCAGCTGTCGGTAATTATGTTTGGACACCTTTAGGGTGGATTAAACGCGTCAAACACGCGGCTTCTGTGAGCGCGGTAAATAAAACAACTGCAGTTTAATGCTGTAGATGAGATTCACGCTGCTGCCGCCGCTCAGGACCCGCGGGTTTGACGCCGCCGATGACGCGTGACGGATCAATCCTGTAAACACTGAGGGTGAATCCTGCGGTTCAACACAAACTCCTGCAGCTTCAGATGGACTGAGAGCTTTATCAGAGCCGCGCTTCATCTCCGGCACAGCAGTAGATCCGCTGATACTCGTCATGAATCGTCACGTTTTCCTGTACAAACATCTAAACATTCTTACATCACGATATATTCACTGGACAAAAAAAGTCTTGCTTTATGAGAAACTGATTAAAATAAAGTGCTTAAAATGAGAGGATCTGCTGGTGGGGTCTGGAAAATAAAACTCTTTTCATGAACCTCAAAAGAAAATGTGTGTTAAGGATGTTTAGACATTTGTGCTGAAATGATGAAGAGCAACCGATGATAAAACACTGGAAGATGAAGGTCAGCTTTCCACATATCAGCGGAACAAAGTCATTTCTAAAACTTAACACATCTTATTCAAGGACTGCAAGCATTCGCATAGCAACACCATAGCAACCACACAGAAGCTTCTCACTCAAACCTGCCTAAATCTTCAAACTATTAAATCTACTTCAGATGTTCAGGACAGGCTTTATCACACCAACATGAGAAATGAGAAACCATGTTTTTAGGTGGTTGCTAGGGTGTTGCTGTGCAGTTGCTAGGGTGTTCTGGATGGTTGCTAGGGTGTTGCTGTGCAGTTGCTAGGGTGTTCTGGATGGTTGCTAGGGTGTTGCTGTGCAGTTGCTAGGGTGTTCTGGATGGTTGCTAGGGTGTTGCTGTGCAGTTGCTAGGGTGTTCTGGGTGGTTGCTAGTTGGTTGCTTGGGTGTCTAGTTTCACTTGATGTACTAAAATAACTCAATTTAAAACTGAAATAAAAATGATTAAAAATATTTAGACAGCTTTTAACAAAAACATATAAAAATGACTAAAAATGACAATTTTAACTGAAATGAAAATATGAAATAAAAACAAATTCAAACAAACAACTATAGCAGTATCTCAGTGATCCCGAAATACTCGTGTCTCTGATCATCCGTTTTTAGCCGCTCTAATGTGGATGTTGTGGGAGCGTAACGCGAGGGTAGCTATGGCAACGGGGGTGTGTCGTGGGCGGGGCCTCGTCGCTGTTTGTGCGGTTGTCCCGGCAGCGGCGGCGGTGTCG
Source organism: Cirrhinus mrigala (assembly GCA_036247105.1). Taxonomy (NCBI): domain Eukaryota; kingdom Metazoa; phylum Chordata; class Actinopteri; order Cypriniformes; family Cyprinidae; genus Cirrhinus; species Cirrhinus mrigala. The sequence continues at coordinate 371,804 of CM070017.1, read as the reverse complement.
GTCTGATGTGAGTGTGATGTTGGTCAGATAGTCAGCAGCGCTCGGGTCGGCCACGCTCCGTTTTAGATCAGGGATCCAGTTTCCAGCGCTCTGGGAAAAAGCCTATTAATAGCGGTCAGAGGAGCAAACGCTCGACGAGCATCTCGCACATTGATTAGCCGAGGCTTATTCTGGATAATGAGATTTGTGCAGCATGTGTTCTGTTCTTCTTACTGCTGGTTTTCTGAGGAACTAGAGATGAAACATCTGACCGTCCTAGAATCTGTCTGCTCAAAGGTCTCAGTTGTGTTTCAGCGGAGAGTCGCTTTCGAGACATTAAAAATAGACACGAATGAACGAGGAGAGCAGATCAGATCATCTGAGTCAGACGCTTTTATTTCTAGCTCTGCACAATACAACAGATGAAGCGGCTTTCTGTTCCATAATGATCTGCAACAAGAACAAGAACTATAACGACAAATAACAATAATGATATCGATAACTGTAACTCTATGCAACTATAACTAACATTATTAAGTATAATAATAATGTTAACAATAACTGTAATGATAACTATAATAAATACAAGAACTATGTTACTAAAATTATAAAGTTCATGTTATAGTTATATATTGTTATAGATATAGATATTGTTACAGTTAACATTATTATGTATTGTAACAATAACAAATAACTATAATGATAACTAAAATCATAACAATAACTGTGATGATGTAAATAGTGTGTGTGTGTGCAAATGCTAATCATGTTAGCAACATGCTAGTAAGTTGCTATCCATTCTAGAAACATGTTAGTAACATGCTAATCATGCTAGAATCATGCTAGTAACTTGTTAATCATGTTAGAAATATGCTAGTAACATGCCAATCATGCTAACAACATGCTAACAACATGCAAGTAACTTGCTAATCATGCTAGTAACATGCTAATCATGCTAACAACATGCTAGTAATGTCTTAATCATGCTAGTAACTTTTTAATCATGTTAACAACATGCTAGTAACATGCTAATCATGCTAACAACATGCTATTAATATGCTAATCATGCTAATAACATGCTAGTAACTTGCTAATCATGCTAGTAATTTGTTAGCAACATGGTAGTAACATGCTAATCATGTTAGAAACATGCTAGCAACAATATCAATGTAATTATCTAAATTCTCAAACTTCAAGCTTTTACAGCTGCTTTAAGCTTTCAGGCTAGGCTTCCTCAAGCCAACTTAAAGTTTGTCTTGACAAACTTTTTTCTAGTTACAGTTAACATTATTATGTATTGAAACTATAACAATAAGCATAATGATAACTAAAATGAGAACAATAACTGTACTGATGTAAATAGTGTGTGTGTGTGTGTGTGTGTGTGTGTGTGTGTGTACAGTGCTCAGTGTGTGGTCTGCCTTTATTCATTAATGCATTCCATTCTGTGGCTGAAGTATCTGCATTTCTGTGTGCGTTGCTCTATTAATATGTCATGAAATTATTCGGTGTGTGTTTGAGTGTCATTCCAGGCATCTCATTGAAATGCCGTCACATCAGCGTGTCTTACGGTGTGAGTTTCCCCGTCTGGATAAATATACCCGCTGCGACTGCGTACGATGGGCTCTAATTGGCCAAAAATGCCGCCCGTCGTGTGCCGATCATAATTTCCTTTGTTAGCGGCCGCTCTCTGTGGATCAGAGGCCTAAATCTGACCAGCGGGGTCCGGAGTGTCAGCGTGGCCTCGTTCCCCTCTGGCATTCGTCAGATGACAGCAGCAATTATCAAGCTATTTTCTGTCTTTGACCCGCAGCTCTTTGACGCACGAGGAGCCGCAGGAGCACACGGACCGCCCGGACGCGTCCTGCATGAACCGCAGCGTGATCCCGCCGCACACACACTGAGGTGAGTTTCACCGGCGCTCACGACCGCGCTCATCCCGACACTAATAGTGATCGTGATCAGATGATGAGTGTGTGTGTGCAGTAGTGAATCCAAAGATCTGCTGCTGCGTGTGTTAACGTGAATCATACAGAAGAATGCTGTATCCCACAATGCACTGCACTAACCTGACCTTCTATTCCAGCATGACCACTAAAGGCCAGAGGCCCACTCCATAAACTAGAGCTGTAATGATAACTACAGTGATAACAATCACATGAACTATGAAGATAATGATAACTATATATACTGTTTCTCCTGTAGTGTACAGTACGCAGTGCGCTAGTGTCTCATGTCATTGTTCCAGTGCTTTCTGAATGAAACGCTAAACGCTTGAGATTGATTTCCATCTGGATCAATACACACCAGACTCTAGTGAAGAGCAGGCAGATGTTCCTGCAGACGGAGGAGATCAATGAGGAGACGCACATCAGCATAGACAAACTACAGCGTCTGTCTGGGGTGCGTTTACTTCTGCTGCGCTGCCTTCGTGACCTATTGATCAGACAATCTGTGCGGCAGACCGACTTACAGCTCTAGTTACACATGAACTAGTCAAAGGCTAAATCGGCCATCTGCATCTGTACTGATGGAATATATGTGTGATTACGCCAGTGAAGCGAATCCACTCAAACAGGACTAAACTAGTAGATCATCTGCAGCAGTGACAGTGTGAAACAGCCAATGAGACTCAATCCAAACAAGCCTCATTTACATATGAAGTAGGCGTGTTTGTGCGGTAAAATCTGTTTATTTTATTTCGCTTCTCATTTTATTCTGTTTCAACACGTTTCTCGCCATGAAGAGCTGGCGTGCGGTGAAGTTACTGTATGCGTATCAGATGAAATGATGCATGCATCGCCCAACCATAAGCAGTTTAACCGAGAAGTTAATCGAAAGCCGAGTCGTAACATTTGATGATAGCTGTAGCCGTACAGGTTTTCAGACAGCTGATGGGGTTTGCTAAAGTTAGTGCTGTGAAAGACACAATCAATCAGGATGCTGCGGTGTTGAACGGCCTGGAATCATCCGGCATATGGATGTCGTGTTTGTGCGTGCTCCATATGTCCGGTTTGCCGTGTAGCCGGTATTTTGTGCGTCTCACACCCGTCGCTCAGTGTCGGGGTATCGAGTGACCCTAATTTTAGCGGCGAGGCTGCAGGCCGATCATACGCGCTGAACACGGACGCAGAGCATCACAAATAAGGGCAGATTCACATGCATGGGTTTATTTTGTGTCTGAAACCCAGAAATTGCTGAAGGGTTTTTGTTGTTGTAATTTTGCTCCGCTCTCATTGCACCTGCTCATTCAGACATGCATTAATTAATATAGCACTTGCATTAATTACTGGCATTAATTAGCGAATCTCAGAGTAATTGTGCAGACGGTAATTAAACACAGACTGCAGCTCATATCAGGCTCATTCAGAGCTCCAGAAGCATGTTTATGATCTGATGAAAGATGATCCAGAGAGACTTTGTTCTCATTGTCTACAGATGAATGTAAACACACACGCAGCATAGCATTAATGTTCACTGCCTGCTCATTTCAAAACAACCGCAATATGCAGTGTTGCATGCAACGTTTCAAACTCTGTCATCACATGAGCTCATCACTTCAGTTATCTTCACTGAAATAAAAAAGTAATTAAATTTTCAGTAACACTTTACAACGCGGGTGCACAAATATGCATTAATTCATGCTTAACTAATTCACAGTTAATGTATAATTCATGAAGTACTAAACCATTTATTAATGATTACTACATCAGCAACTAATGAACATTCTATACGATTCATAGATTAACCCTTTAACTGTCACTCCCATTTTTGAACACAGACATTAAAATGCACTATCCAGACTTAAATTTTTGTAATTCATGAATGAAAACATTTTGTAATATGATTTTGATGTACATTTTCCGTGGTAATGCAATGTCTGATTTAAAAATGCTTTTCAAAGGATGAATTTTGAGATTTATAATATCTAAAGCGTGAAAGGGAAAAAGAAAATGAAAGTCTTTTGTGGCAAAGCTCAGAACTCATGTTATGATATAGATTTTTTAAGTTGCACTCTTGACATTTATTAATCTATTACTTTTCCTACATAATTTGTAACACAAAAATATGGTAAAATATCTATTTAGGAGTCTTAGACCTTTCCAACGATGTGTAGTTTGTCATGATTAGATTAGGATTTATTTGTAATATGGTGAAGTAAAGTTAGGCGTCCCACAGAGTGGAGGGTGACAGTTAAAGGGTTAAGTAATAAATTGTCATTAGTTAAATGTGCCATGATGTATTAGTTCCCTAATAACATATTCTATTAACTAATGATGCAAATTCATGTGTTAATTACCACAGTGGTCAAAACTATCTTCTTCTTTAATTAATCAGTAGCTAATGATCTGCAAATGTATCATTATGTTGTAACTTTACTTGTTTACAGAACTATTAACTAATTGTTAAGTAATATGTCATTGTGGTTATGGATTTAGAATTAGTTATTCATAAGATAATGATATCTTTGCAAATCATTAGCTATTGATTAATTAAAGCAGACAACTCAAATTTGAAATGCATGGCTCTGACCCATTGTGTTAATTAACATACATTTACACTGTTAGTTAATACGATATGTTATTAGGGAATTAATACATTATGACACATTTACCAAATAGAAAATTATTGATTGCTTAATCTATGAATCACATAGAATGTTCATTTGTTGTTGATGCAGTAATTATGAATAAATGGTTTAGTTCTTCATGAGTTATACATTACTGCATTGGTTAAGCATGAATTAATGCATATTTGTGCACCCGTATTGTAAAGTGTTACCAAATGTTCTGTATAAATGACACAAACTCTGATTCATCACACTGGAAATGGAAGGTCGGCACAGTGCATTGTGGGATACAGGATCTCATGCGTGTTTACGGCAGATTAATGTGAACTGCACACTGTAAGAAATGATGTTTCTACGTTGTAAGCAAAGATTATTGAATGTTTTACATGTAAATACTATTTCAGTTTTTTGACTTCAAAATGTCCTGTTTAATTTGATGTGTTGTGAAATTTACTACAGATTTCTTAGTGAAAATGTTACAAAAAAGTAGCGATAAAGTCTTGATGTGATGCTGACCCATCAGCATTAGAGGAGTTTGACTCACTGCTGCCACCTGCTGATCACTGAATGTATGTGTGTGTGTGTGTGTGTGTGTGTGTGTGTGTGTGTCAGATGATTCCCGCTGCACCTGTCGTCTGATATCTGAATCCGTGTTCTCGTTTCCACGGAAGTTGAAGGGGTTTTCCCCGTTTCCGTGTCAGTGTCCCGTGTTTCAGCACCGGAGGAAACTCTACACCAGCGTCGGCCTGTTAAACAATGACATGATGGTTTCACGAGCTGAGGTCACGGGATGTCGTTTCCATGGCAACCGCAGCGGCACACACCGTACGCGCAGGTCCGAACGCAGATCGTGACCCACTTCGGTCCTGGACGCTTTCCCAGAACACCTGATGTGAGGGAGTTCATCACGGTCATTTCTGACGTTAGACTCCGTGTTGGTCAAAATTACCCTCAAATCTTAAAATAATCGAAGGACGCTGTCGAATGAAGTGTTATTTTAATGTTTAATGTGCATTGTGTTCTTGCCTGTTGGTCAGAAGCGCAGTGAGCTCCAGCGGAGTTTAAAGAGCACTTGCAGGTTTGTAGCTCAGCGTTCAGGAATTCCCAAATGAGCGCCGGCTCTCGTTATGACCTCACCGGGACGAGCCTCTGTCGCCATGGAGATTCATCTGTGTTTGTCAACAGTGCGCCGCAGAGCAGCGACGGTTTGCTGATCCGAGCTCCGGCCGCGTCGTAGTTCAGTCCGTTTGAGGAATGAGCAGAATCTGGGTCAGTACTGAGGTGCCACATTTCTCAGATATGTGATGAAGACCAGCAGAACCAAACAAACCCAGACAGACCGACAGCAGGTCCGTCACAATCATCTGTCATCTGTCTCTGTGCTTCATGCAGCATGTGTTTCAAAAACACTCTCTTAATAATCGCATCCTTCCTGGTATTTTCTGGCTGCCATTTGTCTTCAGAAGTGTTTATCAACAACATTTGACAAGTATTACAGAGAGAAAGAGAGATCTTCTGATTCATCCGCAGAACCGTCTCTGTTTGAGCTCTGTTTTAAATCAAGTGCACATGAACATTTGCTGAAAATTTAGCATCGCTGTCTCACCAGTGGATGTGAATGGGTGCCGTCAGAATGAGAGTCCAAACAGCTGATAAAAACATCACAGTGATCCACAAGTAATCCACACCACTCCAGTCCATCAGTTCACATCTTGAGAAGACAAAAGATGGAACAAATCCATCATTAAGACATTTTTAACTCAAATACATTGAGTCCGTAATCCATAATAACATTTCCTCCAGTGAAAAAATGGTCTGGTCTGAATCAGGAGAGAAATCTGCACAGATCAAGCACCGTTAACAAGCCAAAACAGCTCTAAACAAATAAGTGGTTGTTTTTGATGTGAGAGACAACAGGAGATGGGCTTTTTTTTTCACTGGAGGAAGCGTTATGATGTTGTAATTTAGGAAAATCAGATGTTCGTGCTGCTCGCCTCCGTTTTGTGCGTTAATGAGAAACTCTCGTGCGTCTGCTCAATTCACAAACCTAAATGAAACGTTTGACAAACATTGCAGTGGGTCTGGTTTGGTTGATGTAATGATGTCTATTCTCAACTAAAGTACAGCCTCTCAACCTCATGGAGTTTTTCGTAATCCAAATATGTAAACATCGCGTCATATCTTGATTACTTTATTTGTTTTATCTCAGCTGCGGTTTCTAGAACATTTTAAATGTACTCAGACGTAAGGCTGTGAGTATGTGCTGGTGTGTGTATGAGGTCAGTCCATCTCGACGGCTCCAAAAATGGTAAAGTCCTGATGTTTTTAGGTGGCACCTACAGTAAATATAGTGTGCATGCAGAGCTTTCAGATCTGAGATGCCTCTTTATCCTAAATGGTTTAAATTCCCCTCATTTGGGGTTGATTACCTCTGATGTGGGAGCAGACAGGGGCCTGAAATGCTCACAGATATACAGCTGACTTTATTCATGCTCTATAAGGAATGCACAGATGTAATATAAACATTACAAATAATAAAAATGAACAGTGATTCACATTATTATGTTTGTGATTGGCATACAGTAACTTAAAGGGGCCAGTGACCACCAGGGGGCCTCGTCAAACTTCCAAGGGGATTTAATAATCCTTAAAATGACTTGTATGATTCAAGATCAAATTGTTTAAATGACTTCAAGACAAGACCACTCTTGGTCCAAAACAATATACGAAGATCTTTTTATTTAGGATGACATGCACGTCTGCTGCTTTGTTAGTAAAAATAAATAATTTAACATGATTCTTTGTAAGTTGTGCATCTGTATTTTTAGGATCATATCTATATTTAAATAATTACAATTAACCCAGTAAAATAAAAAAACACTGGTGACAAAAAATGAGGAAGATTAAACGTGCGTAAGAAACTGACATTGGACCATTAGAGATGGACTGACCCTTGTTTGATCTAAATGTGTGTGTGTTTGAACTGTGTGTCTGCAGTGTCAAGGAGTGACTGGTTACATGTAACAGCGTTTACGTAATTTAATTACAAAGTAAAATGTAACTGTGATCAGTTACAGCCAAAAAATGTGTAATTAAATTACAGTTACAAAAATTGTAACAATTACAAAAGGGGTCACATCTGAATATTTTCACACACAGACACAAACTGGTTTCCATTTTTTTTTTTTGTGGGGACATTCTACACAAATGTGTAAACTGTGTGCGAGAAACATGTGTAAACTGATTTACTCTGACAAATCTCTGAACAAAACACCTCATATACAGTTACACAACTGAACACACACACATTAAACACACACACACACACAGCCTGAGGGCCGGACGCCATACGCAAACGCTTGTTCTCAGTCTTTTGTGCTGTTGATTATGTAATGTATAAAACTGACAGATGAGAGCAAATCCTGCTCACGCTATATGACCATCAACACACGCAAACACAACCGACCGGTCCGTCTCTCTCTCTCCTCTTGACATCAGCCTGCTGGAATGTGTGTGTGTGTGTGTGTGTGTGTGTGAGGAAGAGGTGTGGTGTGTGTTCAGTCACACCTGTGTTCTCACCTTCTGACCCGCGCGTTGAAGAGCCTGGCATGAGCTGCAGCGATGATGTCATCTGATTTGAGATCAGCTCATGTTTGACCTCTGACCCACAGTTCGGTTCCTCTTCCTGATCTGAAAAAGAAAACATAATTTAGCTCGTCTAATAGTACTAAACTCAGTAACTGATCTGTGCAAGATACAGAGCAAATTTTGCTGGAAAACGTACATTTATTTGACACATTAAAAGCGTCTGCTAAAGGAATAAATGTGTGTGAAATGTAAAGATGTGATGAAATGGAAGCAGCATCGTGTCTTTTGTTTTGTTTTGCGACGCACATCTGAGTGTAACAGATTATCAGTAAAGAATAAATGTGGGGTGGGACTCGGTTCTGTGCATCAGTTGTTGATTGGATGTTGAGATGTGGGCGTGGCACATGCAGATGAGCGTGAGCCTGAGGGGAGGAGTTTAAGAGCAGTAAATGATTGGAGAGATCTAATTATGACATTCTGATTAAACACTTTTAACACTCATATAGTCAATCAAAGATTACACAAAAAACAAAATCCAGAAGAATTTGATCCACGCTATTATAATTAATATATTTTCTCTTTCTATTGGCGGGTGGTTTCCAGCCAATCCCATGAGCTGAAAATGTCATGTGTCTCAAGAGGTTCAGGACAAAAACAGAAAAGAAATCTGTCAATGGTAAAACACTGACTATAGGATCATAAAATATAGATGTGAGTGAATGGAGTCTGAAGCTGTAGTTACACTATTGACCAGCAGGGGCTCCTGAACACATGCAGGAAACCGTTTCATTGTCATATGACAAACAAACCCTAGAACAGGAAGTGACATCACAGAGGTCAGCCTTAAACCCTCATGTCTGTGTGAAGGTCAGTAAATCACCAGATGAAATGGCAAGTTCAGTTCAGGTTCAAAAAGTGATGGTAATTCATGACGTCTGTAAAAACAAATACTGACGAGTAATGATTAGATGTCACGTGTTTTCAACGTGAATGAAAAGTATATGATTAGTTTTTACTGGCTGACCACAATACTAGACGTGTTCACAGAAATTGAAAGTTTTCTGATTTTCTTACTGAGTTTTGTCTTGTTTTTCAGTACAAACATATTAGAAAGATCACAACTGAGATTTTAAGCTTAAAATAAATAAATAAAATAAAAGTATTTCTCTGACCTCACTGACTGATTTTTTTTTTAGCAAAAAACTTGCTTCATTTTGAGAAGTAATTTTGCTTTTCCAGTAAATGTGTCTTGATTTAAGAATGTTTAGAAATGTATCCTGGAAAGCGAGACAGGAATACTGAGTGTGACATCATTTTCTGCAGGGTGTTTGTGTGACAGAGCTCGTTTATTCCTGCAAGTTCATTCACATCTACGGCTGTTATCTTTCTTTTATAGATGACATCATGACTGATTTATCCTGTCTGTCTGTGTGTGTGTGTGTGTGTGTGTGTGTGAGTGATGACATCAGTGTGTGCGTGTGCCGAGAACATCTCTTCTTTATTAATGGATCAGCGCTGATCGGCCTGAACATGCTGTGCAAACACACTCGTTTCACAGACTTCAGCTGCTTTTATATGAAGATAAAGAACGAACTCAACTCGTAAAATATGCTTTATGCCGTTTTACAATAGAAATGAAAGTGCCTTTCGTCTGAATCATGTTTCCAATTGGGGTCGTTTACGAAGAGAGGAGTTTTCATGTTTGCGTCGCTCGTGCTGTTACTCTCCTGTTTTTCACTGGGAAGCTGCTTTGAAATACTCTGGATTGTATGAAGTTCTATAGAAGCAAATGTGACTTGATTTGACTTTAGCTTCCGCACATTCTGATGTGGTTCATATTTTATGTGACGTGTTCCTTAAGTGCCGTTTCCCACAATCCTGTGTGTTTCCCGCTCAGGTGCTCGATCATGCGTTCCCGCAGCAACAGTTTGGAGGACGCGGCGAAGGCGAAGCTGTCTCCGCTCAGAGGACGGGCGCGGCAGCAGACGTCCGAGCGCGAGGACGGCCACGGCGTGAGACACGCTCATGAAGACACGGCCACCGTCCAGAGGAACCCGACGGACGGCAGACGGCGAGCGCAGAAAGAACGAACGGCAGCCAAGAGCCGAGACCTTTCTCGAGACGATCTGCTCTTCCTCCTCAGCATGCTGGAAGGAGAACTGCAGGTCACGTCATAATCAAGATCACCATGTCTATCTTCTAAATGCATGTTATAGATTTTCTCTCTTCTCTCTGGTGACGTATGCAGGATTTCTCCAATCATTTAGTGTTCTTAAACTCCGCCCCTCACGCTCATCTGCATACAATAGTGAGAGCCACGCCCACATCTCAACATCCAATCAACAACCAATGCACAGAACCAAGTCCTGCCCTACATTTGTTCTTTATTAAAAACAAAACACTTGCCTGAATGTGACCCTGGAGCACAAAACCAGTCATGAGTATCACGGGTGTATTTGTAGCGACAGCCAACAATACGTTGTATGGATCAAAATGATCGATTTTTCTTTTATGCCAAAAATCATTAGGATATTAAGTAAAGATCATGTTCCATGAAGATATTTTGTAAATTTCCTACTGTAAATATATCAAAACTTAATTTTTGATTAGTAATATGCATTGCTAAAAACTTTATTTGGACTTTAAAGGCGATTTTTTGATCATTTTCTTATTTGTTTTGACCCTCAGATTCCAGATTTTCAAATAGTTGTATCTCAGCCAAATATTGTCCTATCCAAAGGACAATAATTTAAAAAAATTGACAACTAGTTTTGTGGTCCAGGTTCACAAATGTCACAGCATGAAAGAAAACATCTGGCTACACCTGTACACTTTAGTGTATGTAAGTGCTGCTGAAGTGGAGGAGAAAGCTTTTAAAGATGTGGAGTGGAATTAAAATCTATAGACTCAATTGGATAAACGGTAGTAAGGCGAGACACAACGAACAAGACCAGAGTTTTTCATGCACTGGTCAATTTAGAGATTTTGGTCTATTTTGTTCCATAACATACCTTCATTCAGGCTAGTGGAAAGAAAACATCCAAAATACACATTTAAGTGTTTATTTAATTGCACCTTATCCACTTGTGTCTATAGATTTCAGTCACGATCCATATCTTTAAAGAGTTTTTTCTCCACCTCAGCAGCACTTACACACACCAAACTTAGCAGTTTCATTCCTCTTTATATTCTAGGGGGTTTTACTGAGGGATTTGTTGATACATAATTTTCCTGAGTTTTTATAACATGTTATTCCTAAAAACACAGTGAAATTCATGTTTTTTAAAATTCTTAGTAGTAATCAATCAAACGGGGAAGTATGGTGATGTTCATTACTTAAATTTCACCTTTTCACCTGTGTTGTCTTGACTTATATGAGGCAGAGAGTCATAGCCTGTTAAAAACAGAGACACATCCGTCACTCCCTGATGAAATTAAACCAACATACATAAAAGGAAAATTAATTGGAGCTCCAGGCAGTTCATATTCATCCAGTTTTAAATGGAAACACAGAAGCCCTTCACCGTAATGAATTCATAGATTGTTTCCGTGTCTTAATGACACACGTGTGTTTGCCGCAGGCCAGAGACGAGGTGATCACCGTCCTCAAAGCCGATAAAATCGACCTGGCTCTGCTGGAGGCCAAATACGGCTTCGTGACGCCACAAAACGTGCTGAAGGCGCTGCAGAGAGACGCCATCCAGGCCAAGAACGGCAGCTGGCAGGAGGACATCTACGAGAAGCCCATGAGCGAGGTACGAGAGTCTCCGTCAGGCTCCGCCGATCCGCGCCGGCCCCTGCCGCGTTCTGAGCGTGTCTGTGTGTGTCAGTTGGACAGGCTGGTGGAGAAGCAGCGGGAAACCTACAGACGGATGCTGGAGCAGCTGCTGCTGGTGGAACGAGCTCACAGACAGACGCTCAACCGGCTGGAGGACGAGAAGAGGAACCACAGCGACTTCATGAGGAAGAGCGACGAGTTCACCAGCCTGCTGGAGCAGGAGAGAGAGAGGTCAGAGCTGCGCTGTCTGTGTCCTGCGTTTCGCCTTACGTAGAACAAAGTCCGAAGGGTATCGTTCGGTTCTGATGCAAACACTTTTGCTTAGCCTACAGCCACAGCCACAGCCTTTCACACGCGCAATAGAAAGCTTCAGCCCGTCCAGTGTCTTCATCCGGTCCAGAGACTGAATCAGTTCCATTATACAGACAAACGGGGGATTGTGGGTTAAATGTTGGTAATTTAGGATTAATCATTTTTAGTTAATTTTTTAAACTTTATTTTAATTTCACATTTGTATCATTTAATTATTTTTTGTATGTGGGTCAAAGACATTAAGAAATTTACAAGTGATTTTACGTCCATAGAAAGCACATTAAATGCAAGTGAAGTGTTCACTTTTAAGGTTTCAGATAAGTTTTTGGAGAATAAAATGTCAAAATTTGGTTGCAATAATAATACATTGTCATTCAACGTAACACAATATTTAGGTAAAAATTCAAACAAGATGCTTATTCTGATTTGTGTGTATTAAAATATATAAAACAATAAGGGAGCATAGCAATTTTATTGTGTTTTAAATGAGTAAAAAATTCTTACTGACAAATAGGCAAAGCCTAGGATAGTGGCAAATTTTAAAAACTGCAACTAATTAGTGTTTGGGTTGAAAGTAATTCATCTTTTAATATGTCATAAATTGATTTTTGTTGTAAATATGCCTGACAAGATTGTTACACTGAATAACATTTAGTGGGCGTCTTCTGTAAATTAGGGAAAAATGCATGATATTTATTTTTTGCTCAGAAAAACGAAAACAAAAATGCAATTAAATTAAACAGAAAACGTTTTAATATTTGTTTGGAACAACAACAACAATTTAAAGCAGTATTACACTTATTGTTTTAAGGCTTAAACCCTTTTCGTCTTTGACGCTTTTATCCAAAGCGACTTACAAAAAAGGACAATGGAAGCAATCAGAATCAACAAGAGAACAATAACAAATTGTTAATTGGTTTAATTTTTTAAACTTTAATTTTCTTTTATAATTATTTAAATGTAGCATTTTAGTTTAATTTATCATGATTTATTTTTTATTTAGCATTATGGTCACAATTTGTATTAAGTGTGTTTACTTATTTAAATGATTTCATAAATTACTTTTTATGTTTCATTCGTAACTTTAAATTTAGCATTTCTATAGTATGATTAGTTTTAGTATTGTATTTTTTTTATTTTCAAATGATTTATTTAAAGGTGACGTTTTTATTATTTGAATTTTAGTTAGGTCTAATTCAGTTTTTTATTTTAACAGTGTTTTAATTGAACATTTTTATTATTTGATTCATTTTTGTAGCAAGTGTTTTAACTTCTTTCAGTTTTAAAATTAATTATTTAAATGTGCCATTTTTATGATGTAATATATTTTATTTCGTTTATTTATTTATTTTTTTATTTAACATTATCTTAATTAAAATTTTGTAGCATGTACTTAATTTTTGTAAGTTTTAATTTGGTTTTAGATTTTTTTGTAATTTTTTTTTTTTTTTTTTTTTATGGTTTAATGAATATTGCTGTGTGAATGAGGCAGAATAATCCTGACAGCTGTTGTGTAATCCACCACAGCTCTGGCTGAAGTGATCATATTATCAGTGTTTGGATTGTTTGGTTTGGCGGAGTGTGTGTGTGTGTGTGTGTGTGTGTGTGTGTGTGTGTGAATGAGTGATGCTGTGTAAACTATAGAGCACTGATGCGACCGTATGTTTGTGTGTGTTGCGCTGTGGTGCTGATCTGTGAAAGTGAGTCCTGCGGCTCTGTGCCGTTTGCTGTGGTTTATTGAGAGAATAACGACTCATTAAACAGTGACTCGCTTAAACGGATGACGATACAGTCAGGAAACGAAGGTTTTCTCCACACGTCTCTAGAAAGCGTACGAGATCCATCAGCGTTTTAATGGGATTGTTTGTTTATGTTTCAGATCTCTGAAGCGCAGCGTGCCTGTTGATCTATTGTCGCAGGATTCATTGTAGCAGCATGACATCATTTCCTCTGACATTACATACACGCGCGAGTATGCGCAGCAGAACGCGTCCGTCTGTCTCTCGTCGCGTTCGATCGGGACGTTCCAGCTCAGCCCAGATTGCGAACGAGGAACCGAACTGAACCGTCCCGTTTGGACAGAGATCTGAGATCAAACACTTGTGCCTTTATATCCTGCCAGAGACATATTTAGCTAATGATGTTTCCATTTTCATTGCCTTACAAGGCTCTTAAAAATAAGTCTGAGTAGATGAAAATAAGCCGCGCTGATAATATATCCAGGAGCAGAAATAGATGCCTTTTTAAAGAAGGAATCGAATGCTGGCGCGAGTAAAAATATCCCGTGGGATTCGGACGCATTCACACTCGCCGCACGGCCTCCGGCGAAGAGACTCGTCTTTCCAAAGGGAGTTAAATAAAGCAGGACGAGGCTTTCATTCCGGCTTCACCGACGGACAATGTCAAATCTAAATTATTTATATGCTTTTCACAAAATCTTTCAAAGAAAATCATGATGTTAATGTTTCTAGTATCTTATAGTTGCACACATCAGACTAGAGCTGCACGATAATAGAGTTACATCTGAATGAAATCTCAACTAGATGTGCTGTATAGTGTTTGTAATGCTTCACATGAGTGTGTGAGAGTAATTACACTGTTATTTGCTGATGTGAACCAGAGATTTTGAGTTCTTTTGTAGAGTTATTATTGATAACAAAAACCAAACTTTAAACTAAGACTAAAAATGAAACAAACAAACAAAAACATTATTTTTGTTACTTTAAATAAAATAAATTCAAACCAAAATTTGAATTTGAAAAATGTACTTATATTATCTCAGATAGCTGCAAGGAAATCATTTCTCATTTTCTTTTAGTTTAACTTGATGTTCTAAAACTGCTAAAACTGAAATAACAATTAATAAGAACTATATATGTGGGTTTTTTTTTTACAAACAAGTAATAAAAATTACAAAAACATAACAAAACGACAAAAACTTAAATTAAAATGAAAATAGAAAAATAAAAGTCAATTCAGAATATTAATAAAAACCAAAATAGTATGTAAATGATAGTAAAATAACACTGCTCTTCAGTTGTGTTGGTTAAGCTGGTTAAACTAGTTCAAACACAAGCATCACAACACAAAATCATGTTGCACTGTAAAAAAACAACAACAAAAAAAAAACATTTTAACCTATTTGAACTTAAAAGCCTTCACTTTTTTAAGTATCATCAACTTGGTTGTGTAAGTTGTTGCAACTTAAATTACATTAAACCAACTTAAAAATTAAGCTGAATTTCATATAACATAAAAACGCTGAAGTTGCTCAACTTGTTTTGACGCGTTAAACAGTCCAGTGCGTTAAACTTGAGTTGCCCTGATTACTGAAGATGTGATTTTTACAGTGAGTTTTCTGTGGTCTGAGAGCTGAAGATCCAGATGTAGTGTGTGTTCATTGATCTTCTCCTGTGAGTGAACGAACATTAATGCCAAATCAAACACTGCAGACGTGTTTACAGATGTGTGTCAGTGAATGTGAGCTCATTCGGCCCCGGGCCCTTCAGTGCATGATGTAATGTGATTACATATCTGTGATAGAGCGCTCTAAACCACACACACACACACACACACACACAGTCACTTAGTCAAACACACACGTAATAAACACACACTAAACTCATACAACACTCCCACACACACTCACACTCAAACACACTTGTACATACTTGCACACTTGTGTGTGTACTTGAGCTTCTCCCATTTGCTCTTTTTACACTGACTATCACTCTATATAGACTAACACAATCACATACAAAAATAATTTCTCAAACATTTATTACTAAATATATACTGATAAATGTAAGATTGGCTTGAATCATATGAGATGACTGGATGCTTTTAACTGATTTCCTGTTGAACTGCAGCTCAAACTATTTCAAATATAGTGAATTAAGCTACAAACTCCATCATAATGCACAATGTTTCCATCTAACATGTATTTTGAGCTGCAGCTCGTCATATTAATGGAGTGTTTCACTAGTTATCAGTAAACCGGTTACCTCACCTCAATATGGAGCAGATTTGTGTTGGATGTTTTCTTTGGAATGGAAATATGAATAATTTATCTGTAAACATCAAACTTTTTTCGCTTATTTCAGTTAATTTCATAAAACTAGCCAGCTAAGCCAGTAGTAGTGCTGACAGTGTCGTGTAAACATGACTGAAGATGTGAAAAGCGGAGGAACAGACGAACCGAATCAATTGAGTGAGTCATTTACACTGGAACCGCTCCGATTGATTCAAACTCGGGACTTCGATCATTCAGTTCAAGCGATTCACTAGCAAAAACCAGATCAAAAAAACCATTCAGTTTTGAATTTCCACATCGATTGTAATGATTTTAAATAGCGCGTGAAGTGATGGATGAAACCCCGAATCAGTTAAATCATTACGCCTCAAAATGATTCACTGTTTTGAAGCGCTACAGTCGGATCGCGTATCATGAATAATTTCAGATCGGGACTTCAATGCGCGTATTGCAACTCTCTTGAATCAGATCGGGACTCTAGATCTGAAATTATGGTTTGCGAATCATTTGATACAGTTTGGGACGTCGGAGCATTACAAAAAATGCTTGACCTATGGTTAGTGGAGCAAAACCATGGTGAATTTGAGGTTACCATGGTTTAACTATAGTAGTCATGTTTTTTCACCTTATAGAGATTGGATGAATATAGAATTACCATTTTCATTGCTTAAGTATTAACAGAGCTTTGCATAGTTTCCATATACTTCTCTAGATTAACTCTGAATGAAGAAAAGACAGGTTTAGAGACAGTGCATTTTTGTTTATGTATGTGAAATGTAGCTAGCAGGAAACACAAATTAATTAAGTTCTATTTTCCTATATTCTCTTTTGAGTAGTCAAACAATTCAAAGAAAACATCTTTAAAACAGAAGGAAAAATCACTTACAAAATGAGATGAGATGAACATGAATAAATCTGATCAAAATGTGTCTGTGTGATTCATTGGCAAACAAGTGAATGAATCTTCATCAGAAGAGACAAAACTCACCTCAGTGTCTGACTTATATTATAATTACGTCCATAAGCTTTTGTGAAATTTGGATGAACTCATGAATATGTTGTTTGATCTCTTCATATTTAAGAACAGAACTATAGTTTCCAA